>ML808285.1:217315-233429 GCA_009831015.1 Picea engelmannii
ACTCAGCAGAATCAATAAATGAAGAAATGGAAAATTTCCAAGATGACACTTCAGAATTCATAGAAGACGACACACCAAGAATATCGCTCGCAACCATCACAGGCATTACCCAACCACAAACTCTCAAATTAAAAGGACTTATAAAAAATGATAACGTCACTGTACTAATCGACACTAGAAGTACTCACAATTTCCTCGATATCAAGATTGCAAGGAAACTAAAATTATTTGTATATCCAGTTCCAGATATGAAAGTAATGGTTGCAGAGGACAAAAAAATTGGAAATGTCGGAAAATGCCATAAGGTGAAACTCCAAATCCAAGATTTCAATTTGGAATCAGAACTTTACACCATCCCTCTGGGAGGAGTAGATGTGGTTTTAGGAGTCCAATGGTTACAAACCTTGGGCACATACTCAATCAATCACCAGGAACATTTCATGCAATTCAAGTGGCAAGGGAAAAGTTATAAATTAAATGGTTTTCAACCTCCACAAACACAGGTTGTGTCGTCACAACAAATGAAAAAAATGATCTGAAAAGGAGCAACCACATACTTCATCCAATGCCACAACATAGAAATACAAGAATTTGAACATGATGACTCCAGAACATCAGATGCCCAAGACTTGATTCAAAAACATAAGAAGGTATTTCAAGACCTTCCCATGGAGTTACCGCCTCAAAGAAGAATTGAACATATAATTGAAGTTAAAATAGGATCAAGCCCAGTCAAGGTTAGACCATACAGATACCCTCATCACCAAAAAATAGAGATAGTAAGATTATTCCAAGACATATTAAAATGTGGTGTCATCACGAAAAACAAAAGTCCATATGCATCTCCAGTAGTGTTAGTTTGAAAGAAAGATGAATCTTTCAGATTATGCATAGATTACCGAGGGATAAACAAAATAACAATTAAAAATAAATTTCCCATCCCATTTATTGACGAAATGTTGGATGAACTTCACAGAGCAAGATATTTTTCAAAACTTGATTTAAGATCTGGGTATTATCATATTAGGGTCGGACTATAAGATGTATCCCATACTGCTTTCTAGACACACGAAGGACACTACAAATTCAAGGTGATGCCTTTTGGGCTAATTAATGCCCCCACAACTTTCCAAGCGACAATGAATGAATCATTTCACCCATACTTACGGAAACATGTCTTAGTCTTCTTCGATGATATCTTAGTGTACAGTAAAACATGGGAGGAGCATATGAAACATTTGGGACAAGTGTTATCTCTTCTGGAGGAAAATCAATTCTATGCCAAAATGCCAAAATGTACATTTGGCAAGGAGGAAGTAGAGTACCTTGGTCACATCATATTCAAAAAAGGAGTCAAAGTAGGCCCCAATAAAATTAGGGCAATAATAGAATGGACTAAACCCAAAAACATATCCAAGTTACAAGGATTTCTAGGATTGGCAGGATACTATCGAAGATTCGTCAAGAATTATGCTCATTTAACCGCCCCTCTAACAAATATCCTTAAGAAAAACTCTTTCCAATGGAATGTGGAAGCAAAAAAATGTTTTGAAAACTTAAAAAACATTATGTCCACAACCCCGGTATTAGCAACACCTGACTTCTCCAAACCCTTCATCATTGAGTGTGATGTGTCAAGTTTTGGAATTGGAGCAATATTGATGCAAGATGGGCACCCAATAGCTTTTGAGAGCAGGAAATTAAATCAAACAAAATGCTTACAATCCACTTACAACAAGGAAATGCTTTCCACCATGCATGCATTAACAAAATGGCACCAATATCTATTGGGAAGTAAGTTCTTGATACACACAGATCATAATAGTCTCCAGTACTTGTTACAACAAAAAACATTGTCAACCGAACAACAAAAGTGGATAGAGAAAATTTTCATGTTTGATATGGAAATTCTACATAAAAGAGGAAAATACAACATCGTGGCTGATGCCCTATCATGAAAAGATGAAGAAACACAAGTTTTTGCCATATCAATAGCCATTCCAGAATTGTTGGATGAAATCCGAACTGAGTATGCAGAAAACCTAGAGACTTGCTCTATAATCAACAATTTAAATCAATATCCTAAGTTCAAATGGAAAAATGACATCTTATGGTATAAAGGGAGAATTTACTTAAATACCAACTCAAGATTTAAAGCCAAGCTTCTTCAAGAATCTCATGATTGCCCAGCTGTAGGTCATGTAGGATTTTTCAAAACATACTATAATGCACGAAGATCATTTTTTTGGAAAGGGATGAGTGCAGATATTCGAAAATATGTAGTAGAATGTGATATTTGTCAAAGGAACAAGAATGAAAATGTATCGACCCCTGGGTTACTACACCCGTTACACATTACCAACCAAAAATGGGAGGAAATTTCAATGGATTCCATTGAAGGACTACCCATATCCGACGGAAAAGATAAAATATTAGTAGTAGTAGACATACTAACTAAGTATGCACACTTTATTGGAGTAAGGAAAACATATGCAACAAAACAAACGACTGAAATATTTTGTAAAAATATTTACAAACTACATGGGTTCCCTAAGGTTATCGTTAAAGATAGAGATGCCAAATTTAAAGGGAATTTTTGGATAATTTTGCAAACATATCAGAACCTCTCTCAATATGAGCTCAGCTTACCACCCTCAAACAAATGGTCAAGCAGAAGTCGTCAATAAATGTTTAGAAACCTATCTTCGTTGTTTTATCTCCGACAAATAAAATAAATGGTTCCAATGGTTGCACCTTGATGAGTGGTGTTATAATTCCACTTATCACACATCAACTATAATGACACCTTTCCAAGCTCTTTATGGTTACAAACCTCCATCATGGAAAGAGTTGGCCACCAACCACATAAAAGTTGCGTCAGTAAAAGACCATTTAGATGAAAGTCAAAAAATACTTCAGTTACTCAAAGAAAACTTAATAGTTGCAAGGAATCGAATGAAGCAACAAGCTGACCAAAATCGAACAGAAAGAGAGTTCAAAGTAGGAGATTGGGTATTTGTGAGACTTCAACCTTACAAACAGTTATCCCTTAAACAACATGGGAAGAATAAATTGGCTCCAAAAGTTTATGGACCATATCAAATAAATAGAAAAATCAGTCACGTAACCTACTAGTTGGATTTACCAGATAAAATTCATATCCACAACGTCTTTCATGTATCATGCCTAAAGAGAGTCTTGGGACAACAACCAAAGGCACAAACTATACTTCCTATGTTGGATGAGGAAGGAAGAATCATTTTAGAGCCCGAAGCCCTTATCGCCACCCAGGAAAAGAGATTACGTTCTTAAGTAATCAAGGAATATATGATTAAATGGAAAAATCTACCGGAAGCAGACGCTGCATGGGAGTCAAAGCACTTTCTCCAGTTACATCCTTCCTTATCATTTCTTTGAGGACAAATCAAAATTTAAAGGAAGGGAAATTTCACAATAAATAAATAATATAATATAAAGACATTTACATAATAAATAAAAGTAAAATTAAACATTCATGTAATAAAAGGTCATGACTAAAATTCACGACTCTTCATAAAACCATAAAGGGCATATATATAGGCATGCCCTATATTTGTAATATCATTATCATTTTAATGCAGCCCCCCTCCCCTTCGGGGTTCTGCGACCTCCCGGTCTCTGGATCGTTCTCCTTGTCGAGTCGTATTGACTCTTCCGGCTCCTGAATGAACCTTGATCAATTATACACATGCTCCTTTTCTTCCTTTGATGTAGGTCTTGTGATATCCGTGCATTATGTCTCTGTGCGCTCTGGGCACTACTTAGTTTTCAGGTGCTATCTTTTCTTCACTAGCCCCTTCCTTCATATGTCCTTGGGCTATGCCATTGTGTTAATGCATGATTGCGGGCACAGGAAAGAGTGGTTTCAACCCAACTCGCTTTTCGCCCCGCAATCCTCCTCCAGCTGACACGTACCCCTTCACGAAAACAGTGGTTGAAATTGCGGCCTTCTCAAGGACTAATAACATCCAAGCATGTCTTGACCTTGCAATCCTCCCTGTTCATCGATCTCTGATTCTTTGGCACTTTCTGCGGTCAATGACTATTACCAATCTCCGTTCCGCCCTTCTTTCCTCTTTCCACGTGTCTCTCCATATCTCTACGATTTTTCGACACATAGTCCCGTTTGAATCAACGACTGCTGTTGACTTCACCTTTCCAGCCTCCGGAAGTTTCAATTCTCAAACTCCACTCTCCTCGGTAGAGCAATCTCCCAGAGTGGAATATCTGTTGCCACTTGTCCCCTCGAATCTACATCCAGGATCTCCTCCGTGAGTCCGGCCTGCGGGAATCTCAAATCTCATATCCTTTTTCTTCTCCTCAAATATGCAGAATCCTGCCACGTGTCCTCTTAGATCAGATGACCTAGGATTAATTCAGGTCTTTACCCAGAGTTCATAGATCTTCGCCACGTCTCTTCTCCTGATATAACAACTG
Source organism: Picea engelmannii (assembly GCA_009831015.1). Taxonomy (NCBI): domain Eukaryota; kingdom Viridiplantae; phylum Streptophyta; class Pinopsida; order Pinales; family Pinaceae; genus Picea; species Picea engelmannii. The sequence goes on from ML808285.1 coordinate 221,792, forward strand.
TAAATCACTTCAGGTGATCTGACGACTCTGATCTTCTTCGGCTCTTCTGACTTCTGATATTTCAAATCTCAAACTCTCACCTCTGCTGACTGGGTATCTCCCGGAGTGGAAGATATCCTGACGCATATCCTCCCAGATAACGACTGTGCTCTTGCTTCAGGTCCTTGACCTCCTTGACCAAATCAACGGTCCTCAGACTCCCTTCTCAATCAATGATCAAGATCTTCTCTGGGTCTTCAGACCTTTCCTCCTTCGCTTTTCTTCTGGAGTTCTGGATCTGGCGCCGCGTGTCCTCCTTTGCATCAACGACTCTCGTTATTTCGAATTTTTGGCCTTCGGTGATTTCAAGCCTCAACAACCACAAGTATCCAGAGTGAATCCCTCCAGAGTCCATGATCCAGTGACACCTGTCCAACCTAGATCAACGACTGTCGTTTGCTCCGGCTATTCAGGCTTCAACGATCTCAATTCTCAAACTTCTCCTTCGTGTTTTCCCAGAATGTATTCCCCTAGAGTTCACGACCATTCGCCACGTGTCCCTTCTAGATATGATGGTCCAGAATCTCTTCAGCTCTTCGGGATTTCATGACTTGCGACTTCCAAGTTACAACTTCCTCCACATTCTCGACTTCCAAAATGCCGATATTTTGGAGCGCTCAAATCTGACGGCTCATACTCCTCTGGATCTAACAACCACTATCAAGTCGTGAACTCGACTTTCACAAGTTCTTGTAATTCTTCCCCTTTGAATTCTCTGATGTGCGATTCAGCGAAACGTTGATCGCTCGCCACGCGTCCCTTTCGATGGACAGTTTGGATGATGTCGGGACTTCCCGACTTCACAAATCCTTCTCTCCTGTGTAGCTCCAAAGGGTTAAACCTTAAGCACGTTCCTTTGGATCCAATGGATGTTGGTCCACACGCTCAGATCCGACGACTAAGATATGATTCCTCTGCGCTCGTTCCTCCTCTACCTGGACGTAGATCTAATGGTCCAGGTTCTTCTCCACAACCGATCAGATGGTCGCTGTCACTCCTCCTCCTAAGCTTCCACCTTCTCCCAACTTGGAATATTTTTTTAGTGTTCAAAAGGTCTTGGCCTTTGAACTTACTCCCGTGAACCCGAATCCTTTGGGTCTCGCTTACACGTTTGAAAGCGTTATCTCTTCTGAGCTTACGAACTCAGAACAAGTTCGACTCCTACGCACTTTTTGCGTTACTCCTCCTGAGATTGATCTCATCAAATATTTTCGATCTCCCAAGCACACCTTATGTTCTTGGGATTTTGTCAAACTCAGAATCTGAAGGATTTATTGAACAAGAAATACTTCTCTCCCTCCTGGCGTTCTTATGCTCGATGCACTCCTTGCAGAGATTTTCCTCACAGAGTATTCAACAACCCTCTTTCTCTCGGAACTCGACACAAAATTCTTCTGTGCACACTTGCACCGGCTCAATGCCCACCTGGCAGAGCTCTACAAAGTCCATTGTAACTCTGGTTCTCTCTGAACTCGATAAAGAGTTCTTCTTGTGCACTCCTTTTACTTCCGCTAATGAAGGTTCAACGATATCCCTCTTGAACAGTCCCTTGAGGTTAAACCTCTGTCAACGCACTCTTTGCGGACTGTGTGCACTCCTTGCACTTGGAAATTCAAGGACGAGAAAAAATTGAAACTCATGCAATACTTCACCAGTTACGCATTCAAACCATGAAAATGCATAAAAACATATAAACATATAAACACACGATATGCAGGAAAAACTGCTTTTCTATTATATTTGTGTGTCTATACAAATGTTTATAAAAACTGGACTGTAACAAAGTCCCAGTTCCCTCAAGTTCTCTCCTAGAAATATTCTACCTCGTGAGTCTCCTAAGACTCTCTACTATTTTGCCTCTATCATTCTTTTTTTTTTTTTTTTTATCTGAAATCTGATACAAGATCTCCTTACAAAAGAGGGGCTCTGCGAGCTCGTCCTCTCTCACCTAACCTCATCTATTACATTGAAGTTTCATAAATGTTTACCCAGACCTAACTACGATCTAGGCCTGCTACAAGAAACCCTTTAAGGTAATCCAACCACTACCTGTACAAAGGTATGTCCTGGCATTTACAACCTTACAACATGAAAATCCGTATAAGATTATTTCAAATTTAAAAATGGGAGGATTAATGCCTCTCCCTTTCTCCATTACGTGTTTGCGTTCTGTCTCTTTTGCTGAGGTGGAGCGATGCTCCTGCATCATACTCCCCTGCTAGGAAAAACATGAGCTCCTCTTCTCCAGTGTTGAAATCCTCCTGGATCCCAAATTCTCTTCTGGAGTTGTCCTCTTGCTCCTCTCCAGCTATGCTGCTGTTGCTGCTTATTTTTCTTCTGTTTTTTCCCTACTGCTACGGAAGGATCTCCTCTGTTCAGCTCCTTTTTGCCGACTGCTTCTGTTGACCTCAACATCAGCTTCCCAATCTCCTCTATCACTCTATCCAACTGCTCCAGTGGCTGGCTCTTCTTATGCAATCTTCTCGGCTGCACTTCCTTACCAATGGGTAGATCAACTTGATTCTCCATGCTGTATTTATCTCCCTTTGTGGCATTGCGTTTCCACTCTGCTGCAGATTCCAGTCCCGTAGTCTCATCACCAAGATGCTACTCGACTTCCTCTTCTGACATATCTCCAATTTCCTCCAACCGTTCCTCTAGTTGGTATGCTCCTCCATCTACTTCCAACTTGACCTGTTGGATGTGAAAACTTTGCACCATTACTCTTCTTTCTAGGGCTTCCAGTTCTACATACATATCAACAAAGTCCATGCTGTCTACTTTCTCTTCTTCTGTAAGCTCCAATGCTACAGTCATCTCCTATTTGGCTTCCTGGCTGAATTTTTCGAGCCATTCTTCTGAATGCTCATCTTCTCCTACTGGGGTAGACATCAGTGTCTGCTCCATTCCTTCCTCTTTGACAATTTCTACTGGCTGTCTTTCTTCTTCTGCTGCACTTTCATCATGTGCACTGGTCTTCACTTGACTGCTTGGCAGGAATATCTTGATCCCTCCAATAATTAGAATGCTCCTCTGATCTTCTTCTTTTGTGATGGAAGTATTTAACTTCTCATCATCTCCATTCACATGGTCTGCAAATCCACATGAATCTCCATCTATCAACACTCCTCACTGACATGAACTCACTTTTGAGATCCTGAGACTTTCAGATAGTCTCATCTCCTTCTCCTTCCCCACCTGGCAATTTGGGAATTTTCTGCTGTCCACCTGGCATTCTATGAGATCAATTGATCCCATCTCGTCACCCACTTGGCAATCTGTACTTTCAACACTGCTCCTCTAGCAGTATTCAAGACCTCCACCTGGTCTCTTTCCATTTCCCACCTGGCAACTTGTCAGTCCATTTCCACCCACTTGGCAGTTTATGAGATCTTCATCTGATCTCTTCTCCTCCTCGTCGTTGAGATTTCTCCCAGTTTCTGGTTCACAGATGTGAATCAGTTCTTCCTCTGTGTCACTGAGGTTTTTAGTATGCCTCAACCACCTTCTCATCAACCTTCACTGTCCTCTGGCCAACAATTTATGAACATGCCATTTCACCCTCTTCTTCATAAGCCATTCATACACCCAATGTGCTTTTGCATCTTGTTGCATTTTAAATGAAAGCTTCTCCATTCTTGCTCTTACCTCATTGAGATCCAGATCCATCTCTGGATTTCTCTTTTTCTTGCGGACTTCTCTTCGACCATGTCCATGGCCTTCAATAGCCATTTCCACCTTCTACCTTCCCTCCCGGCAAGTCTATGGATCACTCTTCATCCGTGAGCATCCCCATCTCCTCTCATAGCTCACCCGACTGTTTAAAATTTTGCTGCTGCTGCGTGCATGCAACAATATTCTTACAGAATATCAATAATGTTCCTTATTCACCTCTTTCTTATCTTCTGTCTGTAAGCAAGGCTCGGTCTTCTGATTACCTCCGCTGCCTACATAAATCGATTCTATGCTCTGATACCACCTGATGCACCCCCCCTCCCCTTCTGGGTTCTATGACCTCCCGGTCTCTGGATCGTTCTCCTTGTCGAGTCGTATTGACTCTTCGGGCTCCTGAATGAACCCTGATCAATTATACACATGCCCCTTTTCTTCCTTTGGTGCAGGTCCTGTGATACCCACGCCTTTTGTCTCTGCGCGCTTTGGGAACTTCTCACTTTACGGGTGCTAGCTCCTCTTCACTTGACCCTTCCTTCATATGTCCTTGGGCTGTGCCCTTGTGTTAATGCACGATTATGGGTGCGGGAAAGAGTGGTTTCAACCCAACCCGCTTTTTTCCCCACAATCCTCCTCTAGCTGACACGTACCCCTTCGCCAAAATAGTGGTTGAAATTGTGGCCCACTCAATGTCTATTAATGTCCGAGCATGTCTTGACCCCGCAATCCTTCTTGTCTGTCGATATCTGCTTCTTTGGCGCTACTTGCGGTCAACGAAAGTTACCAATATCCGTTCCTCTCTTCTTTCCTCTTTCCACGTGTATCCCCAGATCTTTACGATCTGTCGACACGTAGTCCTGTTTGAATCAACAACTGCTGTTGACTCCGCCTTTCCGGCCTCCGGGAGTTTCAACTCTTAAACTCCACTCTCCTCAATATGGAAATCTCCTAGAGTGGAATATCTGTTGCCACCTGTCCCCTCGAATCTATGCCCAAGATCTCCTCCGTGAGTCTGGCCTGCGGGAATCTAAAATCTCAAATCCTTTTTCTTCTCCTCAAATATGTGGAATCTTGCCATGTGTCCTCTTAGATCGGACGACCTAAGATTACTTCAGGTATTTTCCTGGAGTTCACAGATCTTCGCCATATCTCTTCTTCTGATCTAACGGCTGCAAATCACTTCGCGTGATCTGACGACTCTGATCTGCTCTGGCTCTTCAGACTTTTGAGATTTCAAATCTCAAACTCTCGCCTCTGCTGACTGGGTATCTCCCAGAGTGGAAGATCTCCTGACACGTATCCTCCCAGATCAACAACTATGCTCTTGCTTCGGGTCCTTGATCTCCTCAACCAGATCAACGGTCCTCAGACTCCCTTCTTGATCAACGATCAAGATCTTCTCCGGGTCTTCGGACCTTTCCTCCTTTGCTTTTCTTCTGGAGTTCTGGATCTGGCGCCGTGTGTCCTCCTTCGCATCGACGACTCTCGTCGTTTTGAATTTTCGGCCTTCGGTGATTTCAAGCCTCAACATCCACAAGTCTTCGGAGTGAATGCCTCTGAAGTCCATGATCTGGTGACACCTGTCCAACCTAGATCAATGGCTGTCGTTCGCTCCAGCTGTTCGGGCTTCAACGATCTCAATTCTCAAACTTCTCCTTCGCGTTCTCCCATAATGTCTTCCCCCGGAGTTCATGACCATTCACCACGTGTCCCTTCTGGATTTGACAGTCCATAATGTCTTCGGCTCTTCAGGATTTAGCGACTTGTGACTTCTAAGTTACAACTTCCTCCACATTCCCAACTTCCAAAATGCCGATATTTCGGAGCGCTCAAATTTGATGGCTCGCACTCCTCTGGATCTAACGACCACTATCAAGTCACGAACTTGGCTTTCGCGAGTTCTTGTAATTCTGCCCCTTTGATTTCTTTGATGTGCGAGTTAGTGAAACGCTGATTGCTCACCACACATCCCTTTCGATGGACAGTTTCGATGATGTCGGGACTTCGCGACTTCGCAAAGCCTTCTCTCCTGTGCAACTCCAAAGGGTTAAACCTTGTGCACGTTCCTCTGGATCCAACGACTATTGGTTTAGACACTTAGATCTGACGACTGAGATCTAATTCGCCTGCGCTTTTTCCTCCTCTGCCTGGACGTAGATCTAACAGTCCAGGTTCTTCTCTACAACTGATCAGACGATCGCTATCTCTTCTTGTTCTGAGGTTCCACCTTCTCTCGACTTGGAATATTTTGTTAGTGTTCAAAAGGTCTTGGCCTTTGAACTTCCTCCCACGAACCTGACTCCTTTGGGTCTTTCTTACGCTTCTGAAAGCGTTATCTCTTCTAATCTTACGGAATTAGAAAAAGTCCGACTCTTATGCACTTTTTGCATTACTCCTCCTGAGCTTGATCTCCTCAAATATTTTCGATCTCCCATGCACACCTTATGTTCTCGAGATTTCGTCAAACTCAGAATCTGAAGGATTTCTTGAAAAAGAAATACTTCTCGCCCTCTTGGCGTTATTTTGATTGATGCACTCCTTGCAGAGCTTTTCCTCGCAGAGTATTCAACAACCATGTTTCTCTCTGAACTCGACACAGAATTCTTCTATGCACAATTTCACTGACTCAATGCCCACCTGGCATAGCTCTATAGAGTCCATTGTAACTCTGGTTCTCTCTGAACTCGATAAAGAGTTCTTCTCGTGCACTCCTTTGACTTTCGATGATAAAGGTTCAACGATATCCCTCCTGAAATTTCCCTCGAGGTTAAACCTCTGTCAACGCACTCTTTGCGGATTGTGTGCACTCCTTTCACTCGAAAATTCAAGGATGAGAAACAATTGAAACTCATGCAATACTTCACCAATTACGCATTCAAACCATGAAAATGCATAAAAACATATAAACATATAAAAACACGATATGCAGGAAAAACTGCTTTTCTATTATCTCTGTGTGTCTATACAGATGTTTACAAAAACTGGGCTGTAAAAAATTCCCAGTTCCCTCAAGATCTCTCCCAGAACTATTCTACCTCCCAAGTCTCCTAAGACTCTCTACTATTCTGCCTCTACCATTCTCTTTTTTTTTTATTATCTGAAATTTGATACAATATCTCCTTACAAAAGAGGGGCTCTGCGAGCTCGTCCTCTCTCACCTAACCTAATCTATTACATTGAAGTTTCATAAATGTTTACCCAGACCTGACTACGATCTGGGCATGCTACAAGCAACCCTTTAAGGTAATCCAACCACTACTTGTACAAAGGTATGGCCTGGCATTTACAACCTTGCAACATGAAAATCCGTATAGGATTATTTCAAATTTAAAAATGGGAGGATTAATGCCTCTCCCTTTATCCATTGCGTGTTTGTGTGCTGACGCTTTTGCTGAGGTGGAGCGATGCTCCTGCATCACATTTATTATCATTTATTATTATTATATATATATTTATATATCTTATTATGGATTCTGAGTAAGATGTTCATTACAAAATCTTTGTGTCTTTCACATCCTGACTGAAGAATATAGAGATTGGGTTTAGATGAACTCTCAACTAGGCCACGATCATGATTATTTATCAATCCTTGAATAGCATGCTCTTGGTGCTTCTCTGAGACCATACAACACCTTATTCAACCTGTAAACATGATCTACTTTACTTAGAAGTTAAAATCCTTCATGTTGCTCTACATAAATTTCTTCACCCACTTAACCATTTAAGAAAACCGAATTAACATCCATCTAAAAAATTGTCCACTTACACTGTGTAGCCAATGTAAGTACCATCCTGATTGTGTCCAAATTTGCCATCGAAGAAAAGGTTTATATATAATCAATTCTTTCCTTTTGTGCATAACGTTTGGCAACTAAATAGGATTTATGTTTATCAATTGTACCGTCTAATTTATACGTAGTCTTATACACCCATTTAGTACCAATTACATCCTTTCCTCTGGGTAAACTGACCAAGTCCCATGTATCATTTTTCACCAAGGCATTAAAATCTGCTTCCATAGCTTTATTCTATTCATTCCCTTTTCATGCTTTTGCATAACTATATGGTTCATCCATCTTCATTAGCTTAGTCATAAGAGAAAAATTCACAATGTAACTTTTCGATTTAGTAACTCTTTTCTCAAAGTTTCTATCCAATACATTACTTTCAGAATGACCTCTGATTAGCCACTTAGGCTTCTTCTTGACTTCACCTATCTTAGAACTAGATCCACCACCAACTACTACTTCATCCTAGCTTAATTCTATCTGTACATGTTCTGGTTGACAAATTCTCTGCTCATCAAGCACAACATCTTTGCTTATTATATTCTTCTTTGCTTGAAGATTAAACGACAACTTATCGTTTCTATAGTATACCCAATGAAAATACAATTAATGCTTTTATCATATAATTTTCTTATATTTTCTTTACAAACATGTGCATATGTAATGCATCTAAATATTCTCATGTGTGCAACACTAGGTTTGTACCTTAACCATTCTTCCTCTAGAGTCAAATTCAATAAAACTCTTGTAGGAAACCTGTTGAGAGTGTATACCACTGTATGAACTACTTTGGCCCAAAATTCATTTAAAAAAACCTTGTTTTTATCATGCTTTGAGCCATCTCAACCATGGTTTTGTTTTTTCTTTTCGCAACACCATTTTGTCGAGGAGAGTATGAATTGGTAAACTCTTTCGTTATTTTTCTTTATTCCATTCCTCTCGCAACAACTCATAAATTCATTTGATTTGTATTCTCCCCCATTATCTGATCTTAGGGTGAGAATTTTCAAAACACTATTTTTCAACCATTTCGTTAAACTCAACAAAATGTGAAAACATTTATGATTTCTCATGCATAAAGTATACCCATGTTTTCTTGGAATAATCATTAGTAAAGGCAAAAATATATCATGCCTTTCCAAAAGACAGTCTCCATGGGGCCACACAAGTCTGAATGTACTAACATTAGACGTTATTTAGCCTTCCAATTTCTATTTGAGAAACTTTCCCTGGGTTGCTTCCGAAATATGCACTCTTGAAAAAGCTCATCATCAATTGTAAGATAAGGAAGACCATTCATCATGTTATATTCCTTAACAATGTCAAATTTTGGAAATTCAAATGTCCCATTTGTAAATGCCAAAGATTGGTATTCACTTATTTGGTAGCCTTCAAATTATGTAAGTTGTTTGAGGCAAAAGTGAGTTTGAAAATCATGTCTTCAGTCATTTCTCCTCTTATTACAACTTCATTTTTATTTAACTTATCCATGATTAAACACTCTTTATTATCAAACACTAGTAGTTTTGCTCCAACATTTATCCTAGAAAAAGTATGTTTTTCTTCAATGTTGGTGTCAACAATGTATCATCAATACACTTCTTCTTTCCATTCAATGTTGGGATTGCCACTGTACCTTTTCCTTTAACTTCTAAAACACTATCATCACCAAACATTGCTTTACTAGAATAATTGTCATTTATTGTAGTGAACAATTCCTCTTGAGATGCCATATGTGTTGAACATCCCAAATCAACATCCCAAGCCTCACTTTCTTCATTGCATGCCATCAAACTTGATATAAATAACTTCTCATTTTTGGTTTTTTCAACAACATTATTGGCACCTTTATTTTCCATATCACACAATTTAACATGTCAATCTCTCTCTAAATCACTAAATCCGTGACAATAATAACATTGTACTCCATGTCTTTCTCAAGATCCATCTTTTCCTCTTCCTCTTCCATGAGATCCTTCTCCGCCTCTTCCTCTAAATTGACCTAGACTTCTTAATTTGCCTCGTGAGGTGGATGCATTTGCCTGATTGAAATTATGTGAATTCTGTCGATATCTGTTTTAATTCTAAGAACTTTGATTATGATATTGTCTTCTAATTTTTCCTTGTCATTGATACTTTGTGGAAAAAACATTTTCCATGTGCTCACTTGTAGTGCTTTCTTCAAAAATTAACAAATAACCACTCAACTCATCAATTCTCATTGTACTTAGATCTTTAGAGACCATAATATTGGTGGAAACCATTTAAAATTTAGGCACAAGAATTCTTAAAATCTTCTCCAGCATCCTTCTTTTTGGAATGTCTTCACCCAACATCCTCATTTGATTAACAATATCCTGTATTTTGGTGATATATTCATTCATTGATTCATTAGCATCACTCTTACCATTTTCAAATATGCTTCTTAATGTTTTCAATTTGGCAACTACTGCACCTTCATATGTATTTTTTAATATATTCCATGCTTGTCTAGATGATTTTGCAGCACTGATTCTTGGAAATAAGAATTTATCAATTGCACTCCCTATCAAAGAAAGTGATTCATTATCCTTTATAAGTTTTTTTAAAAATTGTTTTCCTACAACATCCAATGCTTTATAATCTTTATAAGAAGGAAAATCATACCCATATGTTACAAACTCCCATAAATCTTTATTAATGAATATAGGTTGCATTATTTTTCTCCAATAGAAATAGTTTATCCTTTTGTAACACAATGTTATTTGTCGCCATAAAAAATGTGTAAGAAAGGACACAAAAACAAATCAAATTGTCCCACTTCAACTTGGGACGAGAATTGTCCCAAAAACAAGACTCAACCACCCCCATAAAAAATATATTTTTTATTAATTTTGAGAATAAAAAAACCCTTAAAAAACTCAATACTTACAAACTTACAAACATTGCAGGCAAGTTTCCTTCCATATCCCCCTTCAATATATTTTACAAACTTCTCTTCCTCATCTCTCCTTAAACCCTTTTACAATCTTGTCATCTCTTAACAATTAAGAGGACACAACGACACATTTGAGTACCATGATAATTAATTTTTTTTACATAAACTGGAGAAGATTGTATTTATAAAAAATCCATGACCAAGGTCGCTGAGTACAAACGTAAACGTTGGTAAGAAGGATAGTCTAGTTGAATATTTCTATTAGTTACAAACAAAACTGTTCCTAGATATCATTCAAGCGAAACTAGTTCCAAAATTGAGACCATTAAAAAATGGTGGACACCGCCTTACTAAGGCTTACAAATTCAAAATTCTACATTACTATTCATTTTTGACGGAGTCTTCATCGGGGGGTGGCTCCAAGGCCACGTTCAAATCTAGGATATCTTCACTGAATCCTGGTCTACTTTTGACCTCCTCGTTATGACTATGAACTGAAGAGCTTGGAGAAGCGTCTCTCACGTCCAACCAAGCTTTCATTGCCTCCCCTTGTCGACGAAGCAAATCGACTTCATCTTGAAGTTGTACTATGAGCATTCAATGCTGAGCCAATGTATCCAAAGTGAAAGAGAGGGTTGAACTGTGGGAATCAGTTCTGAGAGAGAGTCGTTGTCACAAAGTTATCGACTTAATGAGAACTCTGACCTCAAAACGAAAACTCTGGCCCAAAAAACCCATATTTTTGCATACAAAACATCAAAATCAACCCCCAAATAAAAAAGTGGTGCTACCGGTAGCACCATTTTTTTAAACGGGGTCAAAATTACAACATTTTTCAAACATGGCCTTCAAAACTCAGACATTAGCTCAAAAAAACCTTAGAATCAACACCTAAAAAAACAAGATTTTTTTGATTTTTTTTTTCAAAACGTTAAAATTTTAGATAATTTGAAATTGTATTTTTAGCAGTTGGTACCATTAAAACCAAAACCTCAAAATCAACCATCAAATTGAAAAGTACTGCTAACGGTAGCACCCATTCTAAAATTGGGGTATGAAAATGACACATTTTTATAAAGTGGTAAAATAACTCATCATTACTGTAAACAAAATCATAAAATCAACCCTTAAATGCTTACTTTTAAAATCTTATTATCACTCAAAGCACAAAGTAATACATAATGCCATGAAAATATCACAATATACTTTAAAAATTCAACGT
>ML808285.1:249890-273591 GCA_009831015.1 Picea engelmannii
TTTATTTTATTTATTATTGTTTAATGCAAGTCATTTATATTTAGTTTTATTTTAATATTTTCCCAAAATATCTAGATAAGGGAGGTTGATGGATAATAATGAGGGTGGTTGAGGAGACTTGGGGGAAGTGTGTATGGAAAGTTGATAAATAGGGAGAAGAAGTAGAGAGGAGGGGGAGGATGGAGAGGTTTGAGCATGATGAAAGGTTGTGAAATTCTTGGAAGATATAATTCTTGTGATAGTTTTCTTTGAGAATTTGTGCTTAGCTGTTCTTGGAGTCACGGGCACGGAGGGCCAAGAAACCAAAAGGTTTCTTGGAGCTAGGAAGCCGGCTAGGCTCCTAGTTGGCAGGGAGGATTCCGTTGTTTTACTCTGGGAAAGCAGGAAAAGAATGCTTGGAAGCGCCCATGACTACATTACAACTGATGAGCTTTGACAAGCTAAGGAGGAGGTATTTTTCGGTGGTATTTGGTTATTGATATTTTGTATATACTTTTTTTTTAAGTTCTAAATCATAGAGTTAACATATTACTTATTTCATCATGTTATCTAGATTTATCATTGAGCAAATGTAGAAGAGTTGTGTAAATGAAAATCAATGAAATTATGCTAAAACGAAGTTGTTATTGTGTATGTATAAAATGATTGTGTATGTATAAAATGAAAGATTAATTGTTTAACATCCTGGATGGGTGTTACATATGGTATCAGAGCCCGGTTTCAAAACTGAAACCTGGGCTTGACCACCCAAAGCTCTGGGATTTTGTCTTTTTCATCTGCAATCCAATTTGGGTTGTTACAACCACCATCTTTTAACATAAGCATCAAGGAGGATATTGGTTGTAGCCATCCCTTGAAAGCCTCTCTGTTACATTGGCCAACCTTGACATCTCAGAATTATTTTTCTGATTCTCATCTCCTATTCCCTTCTCACTCCTTTCAATATTTCTATTTCTTCTACCTGTATGAAGATCGACAATGCCTTTGCTTCTGCGAATGTACAGAAAGTGCAGTACAATTAAACACTTTATTTTCCTTTTTTTCCTTTCACAGATAATTGATACTAACCATATTATAGTATGCAAAGGGAGAATCTTTGTTTCAAGTTTCAACAAAGTTTCACTTGGACTTCAATATAAACTAGAAATATTCCTTTACAATCCATTTTATATTCCAAACTCTTTCTATGCTCTATGATGGTGGTTGAGCATTGTGGTCCTTTTGGAGGGATCATGTGGTGCTCTTGGTGGTTCCTTTCATGCCTTGATCAACTACCTGGTGGTTCTAGTATTTCATGATGTTGTTCCCTCCCTTGTGGTTTTCTCCAAGTATCTATGGTGCGACAGAGATGATTCTTGAAGAATGCCCTAATACTTCATGTTTGCTTTTGAGCTGTGTATTTCCAGGGTTTTAATTATGGATGGTAATGGTAGTCTGGGAAGATTTGCATTCATGTGGATTATACAAGAGAGTATGTATGCAGGCAGAATAGAGCACCAGAGAAATCATTTTCTGATTCATGTCAGCCTGAATGACATCACACATGCTGGTTGAATTGCTCATGTGAGATTGATAATAACAACAGTAAATGGCCTGATATAGTGGATCCCCTCAAATTTGTCCTTCAACAGCCCCTTAAACAGCCTGTAGATGATCATTCTCAGCTATAGAATTTATAACAACAGTCACCGTCCTTTCTCTTTGTGCTTAGTATCTATGCTGGTCGGGGTTTGCGGGAAATGCAATTTCCAGATCATAAATCGTTGAAACGTTGAGATGGATCTTAAAAAAAAATAAAAAAAAAGTGGACTAATGTACCCTTGAATATTAGTTCAACGACCTCCCTTCAAGTAGCTTCTTTAGAACCTCAGTTTCCATTGGAAAAATAAAATCGCCTAGAAGTATCGCAAAAATCGTCGAGCAGTATTGAAAATGTATGCCCTGCTGCGGTTTTAGTCTCTGTTTTGCAGGTAAGCAATTCTCCCACCAAGGTGATATACTTTGACCAGATAACCCCTGAATAATGTGCGTAACCCTTCAAAATATGGCTGGAGATAACAATCCGTAGGCTGAAAAACATAAAAATAAAAATAAAAATAAAAAAATAATAAAAAACAACACAGAAGCAACAAAGAAATGGGAGATCAAAATCTGCCTTTGTTCACTACTGAAATATATTGCAACAGTCCAAAAATTTATTGATGCACAGTTCTGTCTTAATCAAGCTGTTAAAACATCCCCATATATACTCCCAAACAATGTCATAAACAACCCTCCTTCAACCAGTAGATGATTGCTTTCTGCTGGAAATTTGGTGACAACAATCCGCCTTATGGATGTTGAAAGGGTTGCCAAGATATGTGCCAAAAGTGACAATGTTAAATGGCATCTTCATGCTGTAGCAGAAACCACACCATATACCTCAGACAAAAACGAATTTTCTATGCAAGGATGTTTTATTAGATATTATTTTCGGGATTAACTGCGTAGTGTAAGTCATTAATCTAATATCTTACACTGCGGAAGCCCATAGATGTTTTATTAATCAGCCCACTCGACCTTCAATTTATACTAATATTGTCAAGATCACTTTAAGGCCAACCTCTTAAAATTTTGAATATATCTGAGCAGGGACAACATGAGAGGGTATTAGGAAGTATAGATGGCCAATTTAAATCCTTCATGGCAATCTTTAGTGCCAAGCGCCTTCAAAATATCCAGTTGGGTGATCACTAATCTGTTCGTCTTCTCTTCAATGCATTCATTTGGAGGCATAGCTGAACTTTCATTGTCTGACAACGATGACACACAACTAGAGTAACTGTCAAAGAATCATGAAAATAGTTTGCTGGCTTGAGCACTTTTTTATCCCCCTGTTGCTCAATGCACCCATCTGTGTGAGGAAAATACCTCTAACCATCAACAGTGCCAAGATTTCTGGGCTCATCTTGCCTTTGTAAATTCTTCCAAAACCACCTTTATCTAATAATCACTCAGGTCTGAAATTCTTCATTGCTGTTGCCTGTTACAACACCCAGATCTCCAAATGTGTGGATTTGGCTCCAAATATGCACCCGGAAGGGTACTATCTGTTGTATATACTCTTGAGGCTGCTGCTGCCCAGAATTGTCTTTCAACATTTTGCTAGATGGGCCCCACAAAGCATCAATTCAGGGCCTCCTAATAAACCACCCTCTTGCTATATGCTGAAAAGGGGCTTTACTACATGTCCGAAACAGATCTCTGTATGACTTCTACCAGTGTTTAATCCGAAAACAATCTCTATGGAAAATCCTTTCTATTGAAATAATTGCTGAGAGTTAAGTTCCTTATAAACATCTCAAACAATAGGCTTATAAGGTGTGCTTTCAGTCCCCTGTGTGGGTTTGAACTTTGCATTATGGTTCTAGGGACAAACCAATAGATGACATTTGTGGAGTGATTCTCTAAGCACAAGAACATCATCAAATCAAAAATCACTGCACCCTAAACTTATGACATAATATAAGTACTTCTATCAGACCATGAGTTCACAGATTCTCATTTTTTTTTAAGAAAATCCTCAGCTCCCTCAATGTCCCCAATCCAGACTAGTGTAGAAAGCAAGTAAATATGGCTAAATATGGCTCCTGTATGTCGTTTCAGACAATGTCAATTCAAAAGATTGCCAAATCCTGTATATTTCATCTTTATTCCCTAGGTTACCATGCGAACTAATTAGACAATCATAAGAAGCTTGCTCCTTCTGTTTTTTCTTAGCCTCCATCTCTTTCATTTTACTCTCCATTTCTTTCAAAGCAGATTTTGCTTTGTTAAGAACTTTGGCCTTCATATAAATGTCTACTCGTGTACCGTAAACAGACCAATTTGCATCAATATTATAACCACGCTCTATTTCATTTAACGCCTCTTCCACCTGATCCATGTCTAACAGAGTTGCATAACTTTTCATCCAAATGTTGTAACATAATGTGTTTAGTGAGATGTCATTTTTCTTCATTTCCTGGATAACCAGAGGCACCTTTTCAAACTTCTTCGTGTTCATGTAGAGTGTCATCATCTCAGTATAGGGAACTGGATCTTTAGCAAACCCCAAGAACTTCAACTTTTCCATGGTTGCCTCTGATTTTTTAATATTTTTCTCTTTTACATAACAGTTAAGAAGCACAGAGTAAGTTTGTATGTTCTGTTCAGTATAAGGGAGGTCCGCGAAGTACTTTTCAGCACTGGCAATGCCACACACTTTTTCTATCAGGTCCAAGTGAATAGCACATTCACCTGAAGAGAATGAAAATTTTTGGCCCATCCACTCAAAAATCTCCAAAGCGTCCTGATGTTGAGAATACTTTCAGAGTTCCTTGACCATCCATTTTATCTCCCGCTTCTTGGGATGTTTCTTTCCTTCCTTAATCCATCCTTCCAGTGCTGCCACAATGCTGTGCTTTGGATCTCCAAGAATTTTTATCCTCATGTACAAACTATTCAGTAAACCCTCTGAAAAATCTTCTTTCTCCTCCTCCTCATCGGCTATTTTCTCAGTTGCCATGGCCTTCGTTGAAATTGCTCTAAAAAAAAACAAACCCTATTTTACAAACCCTCCTCTCTTCGTACAGATTATCCCCGTAGGAAAATGACCCAATCGAGTAAAGTTCCTAAAACCCTAAGCTATGAAGCAGAATGTAGAGTGGGATCTCCAGGTAGCCGCCATGACAAGAACGTGGCATTGACTGCCCGCAAATGAGTACAGGGAAGTTCCTAAGATTTGAAGAACAACCAAGCCTGCGTGTAAATGAATACAAAAGATTCTGAACGTATTCTGTGAAGATTCATTCGTACGTTTGGAAATGGTGGAGATAACAAGCGACCCCATCACTGTCAGTTGAGCTGAGCAGCTGCGACAGGCACACAGTTCAAGCCTGATGCGAGAGCGACATAGTTTGGTACGGAGTTGCAAATTTTACTACGGTTATCGGAATCTATTCATACATGGATTGATTTCGAATTGACAAATCCATACCTAGAATTCTGATGATATTAATCTCTTGACCATAAATTTATGTCAAATTGATAGAAACATATCATGCAAGATTAGCTTACTCCGTTTGGTATAAGCTATCCCTGAAATTTATGTATCAAAGCTTACGATCGCACTGAATGTGTCTGTGTTTATGTAAGCATGCATAGTCTTTGGCGAGTATAGAGCGAGAGTAACATTCAACCTAGTTGAATTCGCATGGAACAGTTCCACCAACATCACGTTAGTCATTGAAAGAGGCAGAATGCTCGCCACACAATATAACCTCCTCGTAAAGATAGCCCACCCTAATGCAGTGCAACGAATAAATGACTCTTGTCTTATCCTCTTTAAAAAGCTAACCTACTGCCATAATTCATCTTTAATGTCATCTTGGGATACTGGTTTCTCCGCCCAAATTTCACCTATAATCAAGTAAGCCCTTAAATGCAATCTTTAAATTTCACTCGTGTCTACCGCAATTTCACAATAGTGATGGAAGAGGGTTTATAATGGCAACCTATAATGGTCAAATCAACAACAATGCAATAATGGGATAAGGTGGAGATATTTTATTACTTATAGTTTTGTATTTTATTTTTGAATTAATTTATTATTATTGTGGTGTATTATTTTTTTTTACATGTAATTATTATTTAATCTTATTTATTATTTTAATTAATTTAAAAATTTAAATTTTTTATAAGTTAATATTTTCATAAATGGAATTGAAATTTATATTTTTGTTTTATATTAAATTGTATAACTAAACAAAAGGGAAATGAATATCTTTATTTTTTATACAATATTCATATAAGATTGAATCATATAAACATTATAGTGTGAATTAATTAATATAATGTTATTTAAATGTTTTAATACGATTATATTTAATTAGTTAATAATTATAGTTATTTAATCAAAATTATATTAATTAATTATGTTATTAATTAGTGTATAAAGTTTTAAGGTTATATATTATTATTGCAGAGAAGCATAATGTGCGGAGAGCTTTGGTTTAGGGTTTAGGATTCTTCAGCCGCACTGCGCCGCATTGCCACAACGCCTGCCCCACTGGGGCTCATGTCTCGGAGGGAAGGAGGGCCGAATGATGCCTCCTACAGCCAGGCCACTGTGAATGGAACCTCAGGAGAAGGTGTGAAACAACCGACCTTCGAACCCCCACCAGATTTGCGTTTGAAATTTCTGGCGGAAGGAACCTTCAAGGATCGGGAGATGGACGTGGATCCAGAGAATGTGACTATCCCAGCTACTGCGTCAACTCCATGGATGCTAGGAAAATGTATTCCACAAGCGCCACATGCCCCAAAATACATCATTAGCTCACCACGCATAGAAGAGCAAAAGCAATATATGAGAGACTATGCCCTCGTAGGAAAATTCCTAGGGCTTTGGCCTTCAGAGCGTGATCTGATCAAATGGATACAATACTGGTGGAAGCTAAGAGGACACTATGAGCTACAACTGGGTTCCAAGAGGTTCTTCACAATCATATTCCACAACCTCGAGGACCGCAATCACATTTTTGATGGGGGGCCATATTTCTATAACTCGACAGGACTCTTCTTAAGATTCTGGATCGAGAAGTTCAACCCAGAAAAGGAGGATTTTTCCCATGCACCTGTATGGATTAGACTGTACTCTCTCCCCCAGGAATTCTGGTTGGAAGAGGTCTTGGCCGGCATAGGTAACACCATAGGCATATATGTTAAATCTTCAGAAGCCACCAAGCAGAGGCGCTACACCTCTTATGCGCGCATCTGTGTATACCTGAACATAGCCAAGCTGCTCTCGGGATCCATCGTACTTGAATATCATGATGAGGACTGGATCCAAACCATCGACTACGAACACATTCTGTTCCGATGCAGGAAATGCCACAAACACGGTCATGTTTTCAGAGAATGCCCCATCAATACAGCTCACAAAGAAGGGAACCCAAAAAGTGGCAAAGATAAGGATGGCTTTGCTCAACCAACAGGAAAAAGAAGGCAATGAGGATGAAATCAGCTAGCCCAAGTAAGTAAGGATCCTTCCACTAGTAATAAATTTTCAATTCTACAAGATCAACCAGAGAATCCCACAACCCTAATAAATCCCGTTGAACCCCATATGAATAATCATCCTAAATCTACTAGCCAAGAGGATGAATGGCCCTCACAGGGTAAGGAATCAGATCAACCCCCCCTAGACACGGCTGCGGACCAGCAGGACTTTCTGGAGACAGAGGACAGGGATGCAGAAATGGAGATAGAAGAGCAAGAACTAGCCGGGGTGGATCTGGAGCACCTCGAGCACGCCTACAAGCATCATAAACTATATACCATACCCATGGATCAGTTACGGAAGGTGCACAAGGTCTTTCTCAACTCATCAGCTGGATCCACAGCTCGATCCAACAAAGGTCTGGGAATACAGGGCAGTCAATCAAAAAATCAGAGTAAAACTCAGAAAGACGAAAAGAAAAGAGGCAGGAAATCCACCAATAAGCTTATACAATAAATAGGCCACTTCATGGTAAACTCAGGGAAAATCCACCTTATCTCGGACAACTACCCTCCTCTCCCCACCCCCCCGTCATCATGAAGATTATCTCTTGGAATATTAGAGGCCTCAATGGACATAGCAAGCAAAAAATGCTATGAGATCTGATCTTTGCGGAAAAACCTGACATAGTACTACTGCAAGAAACAAAATGTACATCCGAAGACATCGACAGGCTACTTCCCTACTGTTGGAAGCAAGGGGAGGCAACTTCTACTGCAGCCATAGGCATAGCTGGAGGATTGGATATTCTCTAGAACACCAACTCAGTGCTGTTGGAAAATTTTGTCACCACTAAGTGGTCCATTACTGCAGATTATAGGCTTATTGGTTCTAACAAACCGGGACACTTGACCAATGTCTACGGCCCGCCCAACCCAAGGGATAAGTAGGATTTTCTCAGGAACTTGGAATACCTATCCAGTCTAACTCGACATAACAGATGGATTGTTGGTGGAGATTTTAATATCATACGTAGTCTGGGGGAAAAAAAAGGGGGATTAAGATGCCTGGATCAGGATTCCAGTGACTTCAATTGCCTCATAGACAACCTCAACCTCATCGACCTGAAAGACATCAATGGTAATCACACTTGGACAAGCAGAAGAACCGGA
Organism: Picea engelmannii; assembly: GCA_009831015.1. Classification (NCBI taxonomy): domain Eukaryota; kingdom Viridiplantae; phylum Streptophyta; class Pinopsida; order Pinales; family Pinaceae; genus Picea; species Picea engelmannii. The sequence goes on from ML808285.1 coordinate 258,084, forward strand.
TCACACCAAATCGCCTGCAAACTAGATCGATTCCTCATCTCTGACTCCCTTATGATGGAAGGAGCAGCCCTGGAAGCTAGTATTCTGAACACCCCCGGCTCGGATCATTAGCCTATCCAGCTATGGTTGGATGTGCCAGCCACACCAGGGAAGAAACCCTTCAGGTTTGAATAGTTTTGGCTCAACCATCCAGACTTCCAAGCAAAGATCCAGGATTGGTGGAGGGAGGCAGAGGTCTCCCGCGGCTCCAAAATGTACAGATTTCAGCAAAAGTTAAAGAACCTCAAACAAATTCTCAAACTATGGAATAAACAAACCTTTGGAAATATCTTCAACTCCCAAAAGCAGCTATTAGAACATATGGGCGAGATTCAAAATCAGATCCAGATGCAAGGGTTAACGAACGAGCTAAAATCTCAGGAAGCAAAAGTAAATCAACAACTAGAGATCAGGAAAAGACAAGAAGAGATTCTATGGAAACAAAAATCATGCATTCAATGGCTCAAGGAAGGGGAATGAAACACCAAATTCTTTCACAGAACTGTCATCCACAGACGACATTCTAATATAATTACGCACTTAACCTCCACCAGCGGGGAGCTCATTCATTCCCACGAAGACATGGAGACGACTCTGATCGACTATTACAAAGATCTCCTCATGGAACTGATCCCGGATAGATCTGAGGCGATAGCTAAGGTCACACAACATGTGCCCTCCCTCGTCACCATGGAGCAAAACTCAGCCCTACTCCGGCCCATCACAATTGAGGAAGTGGACCAAGTGCTTCAGGACACCCCCAAATGCAAGGCACCGGGACCCGATGGCTTCACCAATGATTTTTTCTACCATTGCTGGACGATGATCAAGGTAGAAGTATGGGAAATTATTGAAGACTCTAGATCCACAGGACAGGTCCTTCAGGCTCTCAATGCGACTTTCCTCACCCTCATCCTCAAAGAGGGGCAGACTCACCATCCTAAGAAGTTCAGACCCATAGCCCTCTGCAACGTCATCTACAAACTCCTAACAAAAGTGATTGCTCGAAGACTCAAGCCCATCTTATCGACAATCATATCTCCAGAGCAATCAGGCTATGTTGAAGGCAGACAAATCCTGGACAGCATCATCCTAGTCCATGAAGTGATCCACTCTTTGCAGAAGACCAAAACACCAGGTATGCTCCTTAAACTAGACCTTTCTAAGGCCTTTGATAAGATAAGCTGGGACTACATGAGGGAAATTCTCCTTGCCTTTGGCTTTGATAAGCTATGGGTGACTTGGATTCTGAATCTAACCTCCTCGACATTTTTTTCCATTCTTGTCAATGGTGTTCCCTCTCGACCCTTTTCCCCCTCAAGAGGAATTAGACAGGGAGATCCTCTCTCTCCATTCCTCTTCATCATTATGGCCGAAGGGCTTAGTCGATCTATCCACGCAGCTGTTGCAAACAACTTACTAACAGGCCTCCCTTTGCATGGCATCTCCCCCCCTATCTCACATAGTCAATTTGTGGACGACACGCTTTTGATGGGAACCCCAACTGTTCGTGAAACAAACTCCCTCCTTTCAATCCTCCAAACCTTTTCTGAAGCCTCGGGGTTGGACTGTAACAAAGATAAATCCCAAATCTTTTTCTTCAATATGCCCCCTCTGATTCAGCGCCATGTCTCTGACATCTTAGGATTCAACAGAAGCTCCCTTCCATCCAAATACCTTGGCATCCCTTTGATTGATAATGCTCTTAGGAACTCCTCTTGGGAACATCTCCTGTCCTCTTTCACCAAGAGGCTTTCTTCCTAGACCTTCAGAGTTTTAAACCTTCCTAGTCATCTTATTCTTCTCCGAGTTGTTCTTCAGGCCCTTCCTGTCTACACTTTCTCGACGCTGGCTTCTCCAAAGTTTGTCCTCACAACCATTAAAAGCTTATGTTAGCAACATTACTTATCTTCGGCATAGGAATATCCAAGTATGCAGGTTGCACGAGAAGCGCCCAAGCGCAACACACAGAAGAAGTCCTTTTCGAGCTTAAAATCAAGCAAGTAGGTGAGATTATATTGTCAACAGCCTGGATTCATCCATAAGAGCAGATTGACGGTTGGCGGGAAATTGTGGTTAGCGGAGTTGCACCGAGGTTAGTGCAATGGATAACGCCCATATTGTGTGCAGGAAAGGATAGCAGCCGTTCATCCAGAGGACACGTGGCGCAAGATCCAGTCACTTCAGTGTTTCGGCATTCGGGAGTTCGAAGGGTTACAGTTCCATGTCATTCTGCATCTCGAAACCCTGAACCCCAAAAGCACTAAAAGTAGGTCCCGCAGCATCACAGAGCAGTCTCAACCGTCCATCCAAGGGAAACACGTGGCGTGCGATTAGGCTCCTCGCCTTTTCGCCCATCACGACTCCGACGCAGAAGGAACATCTCCTTCATATCCCCGAAGCACGTAGTGCCAGGAGTGTCCAGGACCCAGGCCCACAATATCGCCGAATGAGTTCAGGACCATTAGATCTAAAAGGGACACGTGGCACCAACTTAAACCATCTCGGCATTTCGCTCATCGTGAATGTGATGAGCAAGGACAACCCCTTCCTATTCGCGAACGCCAAAAGCGTCTTTGAGAATAAACGCAAGGTCACAACCCGTGGTTACTTGAGAAATAGAAAGAGCCATGAAAGAGGGGCCAAAGGTGTCGAGTTCAGTCACAGAGGGGATCATCGCAATCTCTAGGTGCCATCGGATCCGATCTCCATCCTGTTTCTCGCTTGGAGTAAATGAAGGTGAGAGGAGGTGGTTGAAACCTCTCCTCACTCATTAAGTGTAAGGTATGGAGGATTTGGCAGGTGGTCTGTCCGAGAGGGTCCTATGTACCGTCTTCTTCAAAGAATACATGCCGAAGTCCTCGACTAGCTAGAGAAGTCTGCACATGCTAACTCGACACTTAATAGCTCAGCTACTCCCCTTGCAAGAGCCATGCGCAGTTAAGGTGGTGCCTGACTAAGAATATCAGTCTGAGTTTGACTGAAGGGACACTGCGCTTTGGATGACTGAGCACACCTCTGTTAGGTGAATTTTCCTGAGTATATAGACTCAGTCCTTGTATTTTGTAATGATCGATGGTAGATCAAAGCTCCCGATTGTAAAGTTTTAATAGACATTCTAGATTTTTGGTTATGCATCTGTATGTGAGATTTCTTATTTTATAACAAACAGTCTTTCTTACTCCATCTGAATTTTCATCTCATGCTGAGAGAGTTTGTGAACGACCGATTCGTGCGAATTATTGCAATTATGTTATGATAAAGGATTTATCGTTGCATTATTGTATTCTCTGGGTTTTTGCGTTTGAATGTAAGAATATCTTGTGTTTAGATGCCTTCTTCTATAGTCTGTTAGAAACCCGATGTTTATGACATACCTTTGCATCTCCCTGATACAAGTATTCCTCCTACTCACCCTTACTACAACTCACTGTTTGAAGTTTTATTAAGACCTCACCTTCCCATGCCTACCTGGCCTAATGTCGGAGTTAGAACAATATGACGTTGAGATAGCTTCCATTTGATCACCTTTTTTATAAACAAATCATGACATAAACTGATGGGCATCGGGCTCTTCTCCTGCTATAATCCAGGGGTGACTTCTGACGCTAACATTTCTGGCGCCGTTACCGGGGAAGAAGTTGAAAATTTTCCTCGGGATTGAACGACATTGAGCCTCTGATCCTGAAGGTGCATCAGGTATCAAAGCCCTTGAAGATTTCTACTGTGCACCTGGAAAATCCATTGTGACGACTCCACTGCAACGAACCTTCCATGTTAATTGTGGCTTTCAGAGGCAGGCACACGCGGTCCCATCCACAGTTGCCTCTAGCTGCACCTGAAACTGATCTGGAGGTGGTTCTCAGAAAGGGAAAGGCCTCTGAAGGAGAAGATTCCACCGCCGAACCAGGTAATCCACCATATCCTTCTGTAGGAACTCCATTTTCTCCTCCTCAGTTTCTTGACAGACCTGTTTTCGAAGTTTCCCATTTCCTAAATTTCGGGAGTGTTCCTGCTGAGTTTTCCTCTCCTGGTCTCGGATCGGAAGTTCGAATCCTTGTCACTCCCCTCTCCCCTGAAACTGTACCTTGGCGTAGACCCGGGACCGCAGGAGATTTCCCCACTCCTCCTCTTGTTACTGTTGCCATTTCTGCACAAAGAAGAGCGTTTGTTGACTTAATCCCGTTAGCCTCCTCCCTTAATCCCCTGTTGTTTCCCATTCCACTCAGAGGCTCATTCCCGATATCCCCCGTTCGCACTCCTTCTCCTCCAAGTTCTCCTCCACTTAATATTCCCATGGCCGGTGCTAATCCCTCTCTAAATAGAATGGATGCCATAGTTGCTGCCCGATATGCCCCCTTAATCCTACCCCATCCTATGAATCCTCTCCCTGCTGGAGATTACTTGAAGTATATGCCCAAGTTCATTGGGGAGGGAGATATAACTGCAGAAGAGCACTTGGCTACTTTCTACAGTTATGCAGACAACCTGAACATTGAAAATGAAGATGTCTGGATGAGAGTCTTCGTCCAGAGCCTGGATGGTGAAGTGAGGAAGTGGTTTAGAGGATTGACCCCCGGATCCATTGCTGGGATTGAAGCTCTGGATAGTGCTTTCCTGAGGCAGTGGGGAGATAGGAAGGATTTCATGTATTACATGACCGAGTTCGGATCTTTGAAGAAGATGGAAGGAGAGTCTGTCTCTAACTTCTCCAAAAGATTCAATAAGATGTATAATAAGATTCCTGCTGAGATAAAGCCCTCATAAGCCTTTTCCAAGATTTCTTATGCTAGTGTGTTTGGCCCCGATTTTTGTCTTCTATTGAGAGAAAGAAGAGCCACCTCCTTAGCTCAAATTCAAAATGTAGCCATAGAGGTGGAATCTAATGTATTAGCAGCTGATAGATTGAGAAATAAGGCCGACGCAAATAGGATAAAGGGAAGATCTGAAGCCTCGACTTCTGGCCCATCGATGCCTCACCCTCAAGTGGATGAACTGACCAAGATAGTGAAGTCTTTGTCTACAGAGATGGAGAGAATGAAGGTGGAAGGGAGGCAAGCATACAAGGGTCCTCAAAGTGCTGAAAACAAAGGAGGTTTCAGGAGGCCAAACAATATTGCTCCCCCGACTATGCAAAGAGAGAGGGAAGAGACAGAGAAGACCAGAAAATTCAGGCCCCTTTTCAAAACAATTTTGTGGCCGAGGAGGAAGAGGTGGGAACAGATGAGCTTGATCCTGAAATCCATTGCTTTGGAGACACTCCTCCTTTTCCTCATCTCACTCAATCAACATATGAGGAGTCTCTCATGGACAATCAGCTAAATGAATTGAGCAAGGGAGACAAGGCTAGTGGCAGCCAAGGCAGGTATGACCTGAGGTCCAAGAAAAAGACAGTGGCACCTGATGCTCCTGAGAAGTTCACTAGAACAGAGAATCCTGCCAATGAAGTAGCAGACAGTCGCAAAAGTAAGAATACCCGAACCCTCTCTCCCATAGTCCAGATTCATGTTCCCGAAATAAGAGAGATCCCGAAGCTTACATCTTCTTTTAATTTCGAGCATGAAATTCAAAAGATTAGAATCCCTGTGCCCCTGACTGAATTAATTAAGCATGAAGGATTCAAGAAATGCTTCTCTGAGCTTCTACAGCCTGAGGTCTCATGCCTTCTCTTAGACTCCATCAATTTGCAAGATGAAAAGCCTGCAGTTATTCTAGGTCCTATGGTAGAAGACATGAATGACTCATCCCCTCCCTTCTACACTTCCTTGAACATACATGACAAGGTACTTCACAACTGCTTGATGGATTTGGGGGCTTCTCACAACCTCATGCCCAAAATTGTCATGGAAGAGTTAGGGATAGAAGTCACGCGAGCCTATCATGACCTATATTCCTTTGACTCCAGGAAAGTTCAATGTCTAGGGGTTATCAAAGACCTGGTCATGACCTTGTTTCAGTTTCCCATGAAAAGTGTGGTCATGGATGTTGTAGTGGCTGATGTCCCCCCCAAATTTGGTATGTTATTTTCAAGATCTTGGATAAAAAGATTGGGGGGAACTTTACAGATGGACCTCACATATGATACTATCCCAGTGTTTGGAGGAGAACATAGGAGGCTATATAGGGAAGCCCAACTGGCCTATATCATCAGTGATGAAACCAACCCTACCAAACATCCCATTTTTTCCTTGGACACCGATTTAGGTTCCAGTGTACTACAACTCACTAATGCTCCCGAGACCCCTCTGAAACTCAGAAATCCTCCCACCACTTCCCATAAATTTCCTCCCTCCATCACCCTCGTCTGGAAAATGTTCTTTGATGGAGCCTTTTCCAGGGATGGCGCTGGTGCTGGGGTGTTTTTTGTGTCACCTGCTCAGGAAACTATATCTCTATCATACAAATTAGAATTTGAAGCTACCAACAATGTGGTAGAGTATGAATCTCTTGTCCTAGGATTAAGAGTCACAAAGGAAATGGGGATTCAGGAGGTAGCAGTGTTCAGCGATGTAGAGTTGGTGGTCTAGCAGATTAGAAACGCTTATCAGGCTAAGCATCCTCATCTCACAGAAATGAGGTATGGGACTTAATTGACAGTTTCTTCTTAGCATTCAACATTTCTTTCATCCCAAGAGAGAAGAACACAGTGACAGATTCCTTGGCTACATCAGCAAGCAATTTCAAAGTGCCCTTGCCGCCCAAATTCAGATACGATGTAGAAGTAAAATACAGGCCCTCCATACTGGATAATGTCAAGCATTGGAAGGTATTCAAAGATGATCTGGAAATTGAAAAATTTCTCCAATCCATTGATGAATTTTCTGCGTTGCACATTGATCAGGATCCTGACCTGGAAGGTGACTCTCTCCCTGAGGTGTTTTTAAATAAAATTGCTAACCACCAAATTATTCAACTACCTAGCAATCACATTCCAAGGGGACTAGTCCCTTTGGAAAAATTGTTTGATAAGGATGATGTGGCAGTAAAGGGTAGGGTTTCAGATGAAGATGCTGACACAACCAAGTGCAACATTGGCACACCTGAGGAGCCTAAGTTTGTCAAGTTGTCAAGGAGTTTGACCAGAGAACAGAGGGCCAAATATACTGAGTTGCTGAGGGAGTTTGCTGATGTGTTTGCATGGAACTACAAAGACCTCAAGACGTATGATACATCCGTCATTGAACACAAGATCCCACTGAAGGAAGAGGCTAAGCCATTTAGGCAGAAGTTAAGACAGATAAATCCCATGTTGCTGCCTGTAATGGAGAAAGAAGTGAAGAAATTGTTAGAGGCCCAGATCATCGTCCCCTTGAGATATTCCGAATGGGTGGCCAATTTGGTTCTAGTAAGAAAGAAAAGTGGAGAAATCATGCTTTGTGTCGATTTCAAGAACCTGAACAGGAGCTCAAAGAAAGACAATTATCCCCTGCCCAACATGGAACACATATTGTAGAGGGTGACCGATGCATTTAGGATTTCCATGATCGACGATTTTTCTGGATATAATAAGATATCAGTCATGCCTGAAGACAGAGAAAAAATGACCTTCACCACTCCTTGGGGCACATTCATGTATGCCAAAATTCCTTTTGGGTTGATGAATGCAGGAGCAACATTTCAGCGAGCCATGGACATAGCCTTCATTGGGGAGAAAGATAAGTTTGTGGTGATCTATCTGGATGACATAACAGTCTTCTCCAGGTCTGACAAAGAGCACTGCTGTCACCTGAGAAAAGTTTTTTCGAAGTGTCGGAGGTTTGGCCTTTCTCTAAATCCCAAGAAATCTTTGTTTTCTATGGAGGAGGGGAAGCTATTAGGCCATATAGTATCAGCAGAAGGAGTGAGGATTGATCCTAGTAGGGTAGAGGCAATTCGGACCCTGTCACTTCCCAGATCTAAGAAGGAAGTGCAGGCCTTTTTGGGGAAGATTAATTTTCTGAGGAGATTCATCTCAAATTTTGCTGAGTTGGTGAAACAAATCATAACTATGCTCAGGAAAGGAAATGAAGTGAAATGGACCACTGAACCCAGGGAATCTTTTGTCCAAATAAAAAGGGCATTGACTGAGGCACCCATGCTGATCAGTCCTGACTATTCAAAGATTTCCTGATATTCTCTTTCGCTTCTTTTGATACAGTAGCAATGGTCTTGTTGTAGAAAAATGAGGAAGGGTGAGAGCAACCCATCGCCTTCTTCAACAAGGCATTAAGAGATGCAGAGGTCAGGTATGAAATAATGGAGAAACAGGCCTATGCTTTAGTGAAAGCTCTCAAAGCTTTCAGAGTCTATGTCTTGCACTCAAAAGTGACTGCATACGTTCCTTCAGCCTCTGTGAAGGACATCCTTGTACAACCCGACATAGACGGGAAGATGAGTAAATGGATAGCCAAGATCCTGGAATTTGACTTGGAAATAAGGCCTACCAAATTAATCAAAGGTCAAGGCTTAGCCAAGATGTTGGCTGAAGCAAATTGCACGGCCTTGGGGGTAGATTTCATCAATTCATGTTCGAAAAATCATCAGAATCAGCTGTCTGACATAGACCCTCAGACAAAACCCCTATTGGCTCCGTGTCCTTGGTATAAGGATGTCATATATTTTCTGCAGGAGTTGCAGCCTCCAGATGGCCTGCAAAGAAACAAGGCAAGAGCTCTAAAGCTCAAGGCAGTCATATACTACCTTGTTGATCAAATTTTATACTGGAAAGACCCCCTAGGGGTGCTTTTAAAATGCATGGATCCACAAGAGGCTGACAGGATCATGGTTGAATTTCACAGCGGCCTGTGCGAAGGGTACCATTTCTGGAAGACCATGGCTCACAAAATCCTTAGAGCTGGGTGCTAATGGCCCACCTTGTTCACTGATGTCTGTAGAAGAGTTAGAGCTTGTATCCCATGCCAAAGATTTTCAGGAAAGTAGTAGCTCAAGTCTCTGCCTTTAAAGCTTGTGGTTGTTTCGGGACCTTTCCAGCAATGGGGCCTAGATTTTATTGGAGAAATCCACCCTACTTCCAGTGGGCAGCACAGATGGATCCTGATTGCCATAGATTTCTTTACCAAGTGTATCAAAGCCATCCCCACCAGGAGTGCTTCCCACAAGGTAATTATTGGATTCCTGGAAGACCTCATCACAAGATTCGGTTGCCCAAGAAAGATTGTCACTGATAACACAACCTCTTTCAAAGCTGAGCCGTTAGTCAAGTTCTGTGAACAATTCAGGATCAAACTGATTCACTCCACCCCATACTATCCCCAGGGAAATGGTTTAGCAGAATCCTCCAACAAAAGCCTGATAAGGATCATCAAAAGATTATCGACGGACAACAAAAGGGCCTGGAATTCAAAATTGAAATTCGCTCTATGGGCAGATCGAGTGACCACAAAGAGATCTATAGGCATCTCCCCTTTCCAATTAGTTTACAGAGAAGAAGCTGTCTTCCCTTCTCAGCTGGCCATTCCCTTAGCGAAATTCTTCCAGGATTATCAAGAAGAGTCTAATGATATGATCCAAAGAATTCATCAATTGGTAGAAGTCCAGCAGGCTAGAGAGCAGGTAATGATCAGAATTCAGGACCATCAGCAGAGGATCAAGCAGGTTTTTGATAAGAAGGCCAAAAAGGGGGAGTTCCATATAGGAGACCTGGTTCTGAAATGGGACACTCCTAAGCAAGACAAGGGCAAGCACGAAAAATTTGAAGCCCTGTGGATCGGGCCCTTCAAAATCTCTTAAGTTTTCTCAAATAACACGTACAGGTTGCAGGATTTGGAGGGTGAAGAAGTTTTCAACAGCCCAGTAAATGGGAATTTTCTTAAGAAATGTTTTGTCTGAGCCTTTGGTGGCTCCCTTGTTTGTAAATATTGTTCTTTTGGTTCTTTGTTTATTTTTATTTTTCGGCTTAGTAAATAACTCCATAGCCCAACAGCAAGGCACTGGAACTGCAAAATGAGTCCTTAAAGCATCGCAGGGACGACTCTATCCCCCATGGAGCCTAATGTTAGCAACATTACTTGTCTTCGGCATAGGAATATCCAAGTCTGCAGGTTGCATGAGAAGCGCCCAAGCGAAACACATAGAAGAAGTCCTTTTCGGGCTTAAAATAAAGCGAGTGGGTGAGATTATATTGTCAATGGCTCGGATTCATCCATAAGAGCAGATCGACGGTTGGCAGGAAATTGCAGTTAGCGGAGTTGCACCGAGGTTAGCGCAATGGATAGCGCCCATATTTTGTGCAAGAAAGGATAACAACCATCCATCCGGAGGACGCGTGGCGCGAGATCCAGTCACATCGGTGTTTCGACATTTGGGAGTTCGAAGGGTTAGAGTTCCATGTCATTCTGCATCTTGAAACCCTGAACCCCGAAAGTGCCGAAAGTAGGGCCTGCAGCATCACGGAGCAGTCTCAGCCGTCCATCCAAGGGAAACACGTGGCGTGCGATTAGGCTCCTCGCCTTTTCACCCATCGCGACTCCAACGCACAAGGATCAGCTCCTTCATATCCCCGAAGCGCGTAGTGCCAGGAGCGTCCAGGACCCGGGCCCACAATATCGCCGAATGAGTTCAGGACCGTCAAATCTAAAAGGGACACATGGCACCAACTTAAACCATCTCAACATTTCACTCATCGCGAATGTGATGAGCAAGGACCAGCCCCTTCCTATTCGCGAACGCCGAAAGCGTCTTTGAGAATAAACGCAGGGTCACAGCCCGTGGTTACTTGAGAAATAGAAAGAGCTGTGTAAGAGGGGCCAAAGGCGTCGAGTTCAGTCACAGAGGGGATCATCGCGATCTCCAGGTGCCATCGGATCCGATCTCCCTCTTGTTTCTCGCTTGGAGTAAATGAAGGTGAGAGGAGGTGGTTGAAACCTCTCCTCACTCATTAAGTGTAAGGTATGGAGGATCTGGCAGGTGGTTTGTCCGAGAGGGTCCTGTGTACCATCTTCTTCAAAGAAGACATGACGAAGTCCTCGAATAGCTAGAGAAGTCTGCACATGCTAACTCGACACTTAATAGCTCAGCTACTCCCCTTGCAGGAGCCATGCACAGTTAAGGTGGCGCTTGACTGAGAATATCAGTCCGAGTTTGACTGAAGGGGCACCGCGCTTTGGATGACTGAGCACACCTCTGTTAGGTGAATTTTCCTGAGTATATAGACTCAGTCCTTGTATTTTGTAATGATCGATGGTAGAGAAAAGCTCCTAAGTGTACAGTTTTAATAGACATTCTAGCTTTCTGGTTATGCATCTGTATGTGAGATTTCTTATTTTATAACAGACAGTCTTTCTTACTCCATCTAAATTTTCATCTCATGCTGAGAGAGTTCGTGAATGACTGATTCATGTGAATTATTGCAATTATGTTATGATAAAGGATTTATCGTTGCATTATTGTATTCTCTGGTTTTTTGCATTTGAATGTAAGAAGATCTTGCGTTTAGATGCCTTCTTCTATAGTCTGTTAGAAACCTGATGTTTACGACAGACCTTTGCATCTCCCTGATACAAGTCTTCCTCCTACTCACCCTTAGTACAACTCACTGTCTGAAGTTTGATTAAGACCTCACCTGCCCATGCCTACCTGGCCTAGTTTCGGAGTTAGAACAATATGGCATTGAGATAGCTTCCATTTGATCACCTCTTTTATAAACAAATCGTGACATAAACTGATGGGCATCGGGCTCTGCTCCTGCTGCAATCCAGGGGTGAGTTCTGACGCTAACAACTTACAAAGAAACTTCATCTGGAAAGGCCTCAACACAGGGAATAAAATAGCGCTGGTCAGCTGGGACAAACTTTGTCAACCCAAAGAATAAGGTGGTCTGGGATTACGGGACCCCTTTATTATGAACAAAGTTCTAAGCGCCAAAATATGGTGGCGGTGGATAAAAAACCCCATTGATCTCTGGGCACGACTATGGAGGAAAAAATATGCACCAAATATGGTGGAAAAGAACTTAATTAGATGGAATGGAGACAACCCAGGCTCCTTAATTTGGACAGCGGCCAAGCAGAACATACAGCTAGTTACTCAGCATGCTTTCTGGGAAATCAGAAACGGGAAAACAACTCTTTTTTGGAAAGATTCCTGGCTGCAGTGGCCAATTTTGGAGAGTGGGCTAGGAATATTAGCACCCAAGCTACACTTGTGGGCCTGACCAGAGTAGCTGACTATTGGCAGGATAATCCCCCAGAAGACACATGGCGGAGCTGGCACCTTAATAGAGAATGCATAAATCTAGAAGCGCACGTGGATCTGGGACCCTGGCAGGAGGAAATATCCAAACGAAAAATCCCCAAGCTCGTAGGCGAGGATATTCTCCGATGGGGATACCGATCATGGGGCACCTACAACATACAGGAAGCCTATCAACTCAAAACTCAATTAGACCCCCCTCCTACAAGGAAAGTTTGGCGCAAAATCTGGAATCTTAAACATTGGCCTAAAATTACGCTCTTTCTCTGGCTTGTTTCCCACTCGAGCATTTTAACCTGGGATAACCTATCAAAAAGAGGTTTTATTGGGCCTTCTATTTGTGTGCTTTTTGGAGAGGCAGATGAAACTATGAATCATCTCCTCAATTCCTGCCCTTACACTGCACAAATATGGGATCAAGCTGCGCTTATCATGCACACCTTGGATCGTGAAAGAGATAGTATCATTGATACCATTATGGACTGGAGGGACCAAGCTTTCCAGTCTCCCCTCCTAAATCGTATATGGCAATTACTTGCATGCTTCATTCTTTGGTAGACTTGGAAAGAAAGAAATAAGAGGCTTTTCAGTAATATCTCCCTCCTGTGGAAACACTGCTGGAACCAATGCCGCCTCAATATTCTGGAAACTCTCAACCTTTAGTTATGGACTGAAAAAGACTTGATCAACAATCCCTCAGAACTCCTGATCCTTCAGCACTGGAACCCTCTTCCTTCTCATCACCCACTTCCCCCCTCTTCTTATTCCCCCCTTCTCAGTAGCCCCTCCTTCTGGTCCCGCCCCCCAGTCGATTTCATCAAGCTCAATTTTGATGGAGCCTCTAAAGGCAATCCAGGTGCAGCGGGCTATGGAGTAGTCTTTCAAAACCATCAGGGGCACATTATTCTCATAAACGCAGGCTCCCTTGGTCATACCATGAAAAACACTGCGGAAATTTGGGGGCTCATTAGAGGACTGCAATTAGCCATTGAGAACAACTTCACCAAGCTGATTGTAGAGGGAGATTCTCAAATTATCATCAATCTTCTACGCAAAATTTTAAATGGGGTGAACCCAGACATAATTTCACCCAGTTGGAGACTCTCACATGGGCTACAGACTATCACAGATTTTTTGCAACCCAATCAGGCTGTTATACCTGCTCATATCAGGAGAAAGGTGAATCAAGTTGCGGATGAACTGGCTAATCTGGGGACCAATTGGAATGGACCAGAACTCCTTTGCAAAACATCCCTCGATCCTGATCACCCCATTCTCTAGCAATGTATCCGTAAATCTGGGGCAGTGGACACACTCCTGGATGGGGTGCTAGTGCGAGCCAACTAGAGCGAGGAGGATGAACGGGTTGGCCAGGGAGGCAAGGAGCCATGTGATGAGCTCGTGCCATCACCCACCACCTCAACCTTGCATTAATTTAACCTTACGTCATTGCAACAACTTTAACTCTGTTGCACCAGACTCCTTTATGAATTACTCTATGGCTCTGCTGTTCATGTTAGCTTCTCACCCTTGCCTACGGACCGACCTGCTCCTCCCTCCGCTGCCCTGGCCTAATTCAAACTGGGCCTTCATGGTGACTATTGCCTCTTCCCACATCCAGGCTCTCTACCTCCGCCTGGTGAATTCGGTCTTCTTCTGCATTCACTCGATGAAACTCATGTTGTGTCCAAGGGGAAGGCCGCGACGAGGCTCTCCATGGAATCCTCGCTGACCCCAGTCCTCTGTCTCACCTCCTGGTTCACCTTCCAATATCTCCTCACTGCCTCTCCAGGCCGAGCCAGCGCCTCTCGCCTCCTCCACCCCACCTATCTCCCAATTTGATTGCTTAGCCATCATTGACAGCTCACCGGGCTCTTCTTCACGATACCTTCCCGTCCATCCAATGTCCAGAACTTTCGATCCTTCCCACGCACCAATAGCTAGATCCTCAAGGCCACCCATGGGGGCGCGACCACCTTTTTGAAGTTCCCGAAGCAACGTGAACCCGTCTTCTGACTCTTTCTTTGGCACGCAGTTGAAGGCAAGTTTTACTATTCTCTTTGATCTGGTCTTCGAACTCCGTCAGGGGGTGGAGGACCTCCAATTCCATTTGTAGATCATGGATGGAAAGGTTGCGACCCTCCTTCAGCTCCTTTCCTCCCTCCAAGATGCTTTCTCCCCTGACCCAGCAGGGGCGGCCCCAACAGAGGAACCCCATGCAGAGACCAATGAAGGAAACACCCAGATGCAATGATCCACAGAGATTGTGGTGGAGCAGGCCGAGCATGAGAACACGAGTGTGGAGAGGGATACAAGACAACATGCGCTACAGGACACCTCGCCAGTCGCCAACAGGGATGAGAGCAACATGGATGCTGACATGCAGTTGGAAGGCACAGGGACACTTGTTGAAGAGGAACCTTGGTACGAGGCTGTTCTTGCCACCTGGCCAGGTTATTTGCCAAGTGTTTGAGCCCACAGAGGTTCTTTACTTTTTCATAGGTTTTTAGATGCTTTCCAGTCAGCTAAGTTCTGATCTATAAGACTGTTAAATTTTCAATGCTTGATTACCCAGCTGGCTGGACCGGTTTCCTCTCTATTGGGGCAGTCTAGTAACTACAATACGGTCACTATCTATTTTGTACCTCTGACTTGGTTTTTGAAGGCCCTTTATATATAAAACTTCTTACTTACAAAAAAAAAAAAGTTTTAAGGTTATAGAAAAGGGTTTGATTCACATTAAAAGGGTAATTAAGGGTATTTTACAAGTATACATAAGAGTGTTTGTGTAAAGCAAAGTTACCAAGCTTATTCCTTTGACCTTGACTGTTACTAGTAAGTTAATACAAAGTTCAAGTATATATGTGAATATAAAGTGAATCATTGTAAAAAGGTTACATCTAAATGGGATTTAAATATTTTTACATATTTAACATAAAATTTATTCTCTATTGAAGAAAACGATGGTGAAACGAATTATTAAGTTAACAAAAGTAGATATGAAAACTTATATTTTTACATATTTAACATAAAATTTATTCTCTATTGAAGAAAAAGATGGTGAAACGAATTATTAAGTTAACAAAAGTAGATATGAAAACTTTAAATCTCCTTCCTCATATTGAATTAATAGGTCATCTTACTATGTAGAAATGGTTTTTAAAGCTTTATAAATATTAAATTAAAATTCATTTTCTATAAAGAAAAGTGGTGAATATATATATATATATATATATATATATATATATATATATATATATAAGTAAAATAGTTTTATTAA
>ML808285.1:291139-302135 GCA_009831015.1 Picea engelmannii
GCACGAGCAACTACAAAGGCGAGAGAGGTCATTTTCTCTTTAAAGATAAGTTTATTCTTTGCCAACCAAATTTTCCAACAAACAAATTTTATTGATGCTTTCCAGATACGATGACAGATCGTATTTTTGGAGAAGGAACCTTTATAGACTTTACTCCATTTTCCAATCAAGACTCGACAATTTTTTGGCGAGACAATTCGCTGAGTTAATTCATAGTAGACTGTATGCAATTTTTTTTTGGAAAATTTGCAGTTCAAGAAGAGATGCTTTGTAGTTTTAGAGTTTTGTTTACATAGGGAACATATGAAGGGCCCCAAGAATCCTCTTTTGATAAAATTATCCCATGTCATCAATTTGTTATGGATTAAATGCCAACCAAATATGTTTATTGTAGGTAACCCATATGCACTCCAGATCTCCTTCCATATGGACGATTTTTCTGGTAGTTGGGATTGAGAGAGAAGAATTTTTTTACCTTCCTTCACCGAGTAACCTGCAACACTCCAACCTATGCTATCTTTCTGTTGGAGGTGAGATGGGGCATAGCTGTTTATATTCAGAAGGAATAGGCGTGAGGCATTGATCATATTTGGGGGGCCTCTCCCAAATTCCACCCCTTCCAAGATACATTGATGTTCCATTCCAAAATTTCAAAGATGAGGGACTTTCCTTGAGAAGTTATCTAGTCTCAGAATGAATCCAAGGAGGGGATGCCAGATAAGATTCCCGAGTATAAAAAGGGGTCATCCTAGATCTTGATTTCTTTTCCATTCCCTGGGCACCAAAAGAGATGATCCCGCAGAAGCGAGAGAGAGGCACTTAGTAGTTTACAGATAGGAGACCCTGTTTGTTGTGTGGTGGCAATGTCCATACATCTTTTTTAGATTTCTTGTGAGGTATTTGTAGCAGATTTCCTTCTTCCACCAATCATTTCCATCTAATACCAATCTCTAGAGGAGTTTTGTGCCTAGCGCTATATTTATCTTTTCCGGATCTCAGATTCCCAACCCACCATTCTCTTTTGGGGCGCAAACTGTGGACCAATTGACCATATGGAATTTCTTTTCATTTTCTCCCCCCCCCCGCCAAAGGAATTTAACAATTAATTGATCCATTTCCTTTATCCCTATCAGAGCGAGGAGAGGTGAGAATTGAAAGATACAGAAGGAAGATAAAACTAACTTTACTAACACAACTCAGCTAGTTGGGTTCAACCAGATTGCTCCTCAAATTTCGAATTGATCTTTGATCTTTTGAAGGATAACCTACCATGCTTCTCCAGGGAGAGTTTTTAGACTAATAGGGGTGCCTAAATATTTGAAGAATTTCCAATCAAATGAAAAAGGGAACTGTAAAATATTTGCAATTCTTGCCAGGATACTTGCTTTGATGTTCCAAGCATATATTTGGCTCTTATGTTTGTTTATGGTTCCTCCTGAGGCTTCTCCATACTGATCTAAAACCAATTTAAATATGTTGGCCATAGTTTTAGAAGCTCCACCTAACAGTAGAGTATCATTGACAAAATGGGAGTTGTTTATTCTTTTTACCTCCTCGCTATCTTTAGGCATGGAATTTTGCATGTTCTTCTTTCATATTCTAGTCTTCTATTTAGAGATTCTTCCATGAGGACATACAACATTGGGGAGAGTGGACACCCCTGTCTTAAGATTCTTGTGGCTTGGAAGAAGGGAGGGCCTTCCATTTATTAGAGGGGATATACATGGGGTGGTAATACAAGCTCCAATCCAAGAAATAAAGGAGTGATTAAAACCAAATTTCTTTAAAACTACAAAAATGAAACTATGCTTGACATGATCAAATGCATTTTCCATGACTATTTTAATTGCCATACCTTTTTCTATGTTGTTAAAGATAGAGTGGATTGCCTCCTAGACCAAGGTGATGTTATCCCAAATCCTTTTTTTTGGCGACAAAGCCACCTTGATTTGGAAGAATGAGTCGTGGAAGCAATTGCTTTAGCCTGTTTGCTATGATTTTTGCCAAGATTTTGTAGGAAACATTGCATAAAGAGACAGGGCAATATCTATCGAAGGAAGTGGCATTTTTGTCAATGGGGATCAAAGATAGAAAATAAGTGTTGGTAGCGCCTCCCATCCCGCAAGACTTTTGGACATATCGTATCATGCAGATGAGATATGTTTTGATGTAATATTCCAAATATAAAAAAATATGCAGAACATAAATAAATAGCTAGAAACGACAGATGAACATCAATATAACCATAAAAACAACACAATAATGCCAAAATGATACCAGAATAACACCAAAATTAACACTTTGATTATTGAGAACAATGTTCACTTGCCTCTTCGAGGGGGCAACCTCCAGCAGAGCATAGCTCTATTACAATAATATCCAAGACAAAAATTATCATATCCTCGACTCCTATTTATACTAAATATGTCTATCAAAATAACCATCTAGAGGAAGATCCTTCTAGAAGTAGAAGCTTCTATTAGGTCATCTTACATTGGACTTATTCTTATTTATTGCTAGGCCTTATTAATATTGACCTTTATTACATCAAAATATATTATTCTATCTATGTGAGGGGTTAGGTCCCTAACATGTCCTCCCCCTTAAAAACATCCTTGTCCTCAAGGCTTGATATGTGGAAATTGCTGTAGAATGGTAGCTGGTTCCCAAGTGACATCTGCTGGAGTTGTATCTTTCCACTAGACTAACACTTCCTTGATGGTTCACTGACACAGAATACGCTCACACTGGTCCAAAACTGCTTGTGGCTGTAGCCAAATGGAGCCTTCTTCGTCCAACTTGGGAAGGTTGGATTGAGTTTGGAACTTAGTTCCAATCACCTTCTTTAAGCAGGAAACATGAAAAACAGGATTGACTAGGCAAAACTAACTGATAGGCCACCTGTCACACATGCTTGAGAACGGTATAAGGAGCATAAAATTTGGGCACCAGTTTCTGACAATGGTCAGCCTTGAGGGAAGTTTTCTTGTAAGGTTGCAGTCAAAGAAAAACCCGATCCACTTATGCAAATTGACGTTCAGAGCGACCTTGATCTGCTTGTTGCTTCATGTGATTCTGGGCCATGACCAAATTCTCTTTGAGGGTACAAAGAATAGCCTCTCGAACTGTAAGCATTTGGTCAACCACCTGGACCTTCGAGACACCTGGAAAATATGAGGGAACTAAAGGTGGTTTTTGTCTATATACCGCTTCAAAATGAGTCATGTAGGTAGCTGTATGGTATGAAGTGTTGTACCACCATTCAACTAGTGGTAACCATTGAGCCCACTAATTTTGCCTTTTTGACGCAAAACAACTCAAATATATTTCCAAGCACTTGTTGACAACTTCAGTTTGACCATCAGCCTGGGGATGATAAGCTATGCTGAGATGCAATTGGATGCCTTGTAGCTTGAACATTTCTTCCCAAAAATTGCTAGTGAAATTTGGGATGTGATCAGAAACAATAGAATGTGACATGCCATGAATCTTGAAGACCTGATCCATGAAAAGTTGAGCCACATTGGATGCTGTAAATGGGTGTTGAAGAGCACATAAATGAGCATACTTGGAAAGACGATCAACTACCACCATGATGACTGGGTTATTGCCCGATTTAGGTAAGCCTACAATAAAATCCATAGAGATATCCCACCAAATAGCAGGTGGAATCGGAAGTAGTTGTAGTGTGCCATGAGATTTGACTGTTTCTCCCTTGTTGCATTGACACACATCACATTCAACCATAAAATTACGAACGTTCTGTTTCATACCATCCTAGAAAAAAGAACGTTTGACCCTGTCATAGGTTTTGGTAAACCCAGAGTGCCCAAATGTGGGTGTAGCATGAAGCTCAGAAAGTACCGTGGATTTAAGTTTTGACTGTTTACTTAAATAGAAACGACCTTTGTATCAAATCTCATCATGGAGCAAAGAGTACCTTGGGAAAACTGGATAATTGGATTGCAATTGTTGTATCAGATGAAAACTTTTGGGATCATGTAGCCATTCCTGGCGAACAACTTGGAGCCAATCTGGTACAATGAAGGAGAGAGAAAAAAGGGACCCTTCATCTTCATATTTTATAGAAAGTGCATCAACAACCACATTTTCTTTGACTTTATTGTAAATGATCTCATAATCATATCCAAAGAGCTTAGTCAACCATTTTTGTTGCTCTGGGGAGGAAATGCGTTGTTCCAGAAAATACTTGAGGCTTTGATGATCTATCTTAATTTGGAAGCATTTCCCCAATAGATAAGGGCGCCAAAGATTCATGACATGAAAAATAACCAACATTTCCTTTTCACAGATTGATTTTCCCAAACTTTGCTCAGACAATTGTTTAGTGGTAAAGGCCAAAGGCCGACCCTCTTGCATAAGGAGAACGCCAATTCCTTTCCTTGAAGCATCACATTCCAGGACAAAGGCCTTTGTGAAATCAGGAAGGGCCAAGACTGGAGTTGTACACATGGCCATCTTCAAGGTTTGAAAAGCTTGAGCAACTGCTGGAGTCCAAGTGAAAGAATTATTTTTAAGGAGTGCAGTGAGAGGTGCCACAATCTTTCCATAATTCTTAACAAACTTGCGATAATAACCTGTTAAACCCATAAATCCACACAAGCTTTTGAGAGTCTTTGGGTGAGGCCAATCTTGCATAGCTTCAATCTTTTTAGGATCCACCCTGACGTCGACCTTGCCAACAAGATGACCCAAGTACTCGAATTCCAAGGCACCAAAAGCACATTTAGATTGTTTCAGGAAAAGTTGGTGCTGAGAGAGTAGATGGAGAACTTGAACCACATGAGCAAGATGGTCTGTCTAGGTTCTGCTATAGATGAGGATATCATCAAAGAAAACTAAGACAAAATGACAGAGAAAAGGATGGAAGACATGATTCACGAGGCTTTGGAAAGTGGAGGGAGCATTACACAAGCCAAAGGGCATGACCAAAAACTCATAATGGCCCTCATGAGTTCTAAAGGTAGTCTTAGGAATGTCTGCCTCTTTCATGCGGATTTGGTGGTAGCCATAATGAAGATCAAGTTTAGTAAAGAAATGGGCACCACTCAATTCATCCAAGAGGTCATCAATGCCAGGAATTGGAAATTTGTCTTTCATGGTGAGTTTGTTGAGGGCATGGAAGACAAGACACATGCGCCAATAACCTTCTTTATTAAGGACCATGACCATAAGAGAAGAGTAGGGGCTCGTACTAGGGCGGATAACACCTACGTTGAGCAGTTCTTGAACCATTTTCTCAATTTCATTTTTTTTGGAAAAGGGGTGACGATAGGGACGGATATTGGGAGGAAGGATTTATGGGACAAGGGGAATGGAATGATCATGAACACCACGGGAAGGAGGGAGTCCCTGGGGAGTGGAAAAAACCACTTGATGTTTAGAGAGGATGGATTGGAGGTCCTGCGACACAGACCGTGTCTCAGTTGCTTGTATGGCATGGAGTTGGGAAATAATGCTAGAATGACCTTGTTTGAGAAGCTTTTCCATGCGATGGGAATTAATGATATCTGGGGAATTGACAGTGATGCCTTGGAACTTATATTGGTGGCCCTCCTGGTCGAATTGCATGGTTAATTCCTTAAAATCCATGAGAATGGGACCTAAAGTCCTTAGCCATTCTGCACCCAACATAATGTCACAATCGCCCATGTCGATAGCAAACACATGAAATTTCAGGTGGTATTCACCAATTTGGAGACACACATTTTCACAATGCCCTCCACATTTCATGGACCCACCATTGGCAATCATGATTTGGAAATTATTGATTGCACGGATATAACAATTAGTTTCTTGGGCAATGAGACGATGAATAAAATTATGGGTTCTTCCACTATCAACAAGAATTATGACCTTCCTATGCTTGATGTAACCAATTAGCTTGAGGGTTTGGGGAGTAGAGAAGCCAATGAGAGCATTTAGGGAAATGACCAGTTCTACTTCGGGAGGGTCTGATGGAGGGGTTGTGTCACTGGGTTTAGGTGACACAGAGACAAGGGGAGCCTCAACATCCTCTTCCGAAACATCCTCCAAGATGGCCATAAAAAGATTTTGTTCCTTACACTTGTGTCCCAAAAAATATTTGTCATCACAATTATAACAAAGGCCTTTGAGTTGGTGTTCAACCATTTCAGCCCTGGTCAATTTTTGGATCTTTAGTGGAGTAGAAGGAGGAGTGGGAGTTATTGGTTTAGTGCGAGGAATAAAGGAGGGTTTTCGGTTTTGAGAAGAGACACCCTGTTGTGATTACTTATCTATTTTAGTAGCCTCCACCCAACTATGAGGCCGAGCCATGAGGACATGGGCACAAATCTCATCCTTGAGGCCACTGTTAAAACATTATCGGAAAAAAGCATCAGACATGCCTTCTGTATGAAAATACAGTTGCTCAAAAGCAAAGATAAAGTCTTCCACCATGTCAGATTGTTTCAACTTGGTCAAACGGCCTAAATGGTTGGTGTTAGTGTCAAAGCGTTCATAAAACTCTGCCACAATGTGTGTCCAAGCAACATACCCTTGGCAAACATTTTTTCTCCATTGCCACCATTGCCAACGTTCTTGATTTAGTTGGAGAACACCATACCGAAGTTTGGCCAAATCATCCGTAATGCCGTACAAAGAGAAATAATGTTCCATTTGAGTTACCTAGCCAGTGGGATCCGAACCATAAAATTTGGTCACATCCACACGCAGAAGACGTAGATCACGTTGAAAGTGATGGGGATGAAAATTATGGGAATGAGAGGAAGTTTCACCTTCGGTATGCAAAGGTGGGTTAAACAAGGGAGGATGTGCAGGGATATGCAACTTGGTGCAGATCATCGTAGAGACATATTCAAGCTGGGTAGTAATGTCTTGTTTAAGGTCTTGTTTGAGTTCCTCGATTGAGGCGGTGATGGAGGAATGCATGTTTTTATTGATGGTGGCAATATTGACACTGAGCTATCTCACTTCTTGTTGGGTCTCTGTGAAATTAGAGTACAAGGTATTGAAGCGAGCTTCCAAGTATTGGCTATGGGTATGGGCCATGATGACAAGGGAATCGAAAAGGGGTGGGTGGGGCCACACATAATTTTTTTTTTGCTGAAAAATGATAGGTATGAATGTGATAAGGGAAAAGAGAGAAATCCAACGGAATAGGTCTCAAATAATGGTGCCAACATGATCTAGACTTTTTTTTTTTTTTTTTTTTTACACCTACTCAGTTATACTCTGATCTGAAGAATACTGCAGTGTTGAAATGCCCAAATGCTTAACAGGAAGAAATGTGTAGTAATTTGGCAACTCAAATGCAAGAGACACAGTTGCACGACAATAGATCTTGTCTGTTTTGTTTTTTTTATTTTTTTATTTTTTTTGTTTCCATCCCCAAAGGTTAGGTATTCAAGGGTTCTATAGACAATGGTTTGCCATGCAACTCTCTGATATACGTGTGGGGTCCAACAGTAGTACTCAGCCCAATATCTTAGGGCACCAAATAAGGAGGCTAGACCGTGCCCTTAGCCATACTACCCGACTACCTAAGTACTAGAGAGTATCTTCCTAAGTGCTGTTCTCAGTGGCACTATAGCAGTCAGGCGACCATCAGTTTATCTATGGAGGGATTCAGGAGATCTAGGCCGATTCGTATACAGGTGTTGTCTGATGCGCTACCACTCGAAGGGGTACCAAAAGGGGTTACAAGGGTGGCCAACAGATGTGCGCTTAAGTACCACTTGTATTTCCTACGTGTATGAATCCCCGACCGCGGGTATATATGCATAACAACAGATCTCTATAGCTTAAAGACGCTGGAATTCGTCTCTATCCTGAAAAAAAATTAACCCACAATTTTTTTTCCGAGGAAGGTGCTTTGATACCACTTGTAATATTCCATATACAAAAAAGTATGTAGAACATAAATAAATAGCTAGAAATGACATATGAACAACAATATAACAAGAAGAACAACACAATAATGCCAAATTGATACCAGAATAACACTAGAAAGAGGCCCAAAGGGGTTGGATCCAATGGTGGAAAGCGAGGAGTTTTTCACCGTTGGGCAAGGTTCAATTCTCGTGAGGGCTTTACCTGGAGCCATGGGGACACCTTGAGGTAGTGGTCTAATGTGTGGTTGCACCCAGAGATACTATAATAAATGGTATCGTGACCCGTGCACACATAAGTGGATCAAAGCCCACCCCCATGTCCTTCAATTTATAGGACAATTAGTAGAAAATGATGGTTTTGCAACAATGGGGCTTGTTTAATATACTAGTGCGTGAGAAGCCGAGCAGAAGAACACGGTTCGTGGAAGTCTTGTGCGAAGAATTTTCCGCTGGAGCTTCAATGGAAAGCTGAAGTTCCTATTTGGAGACAGTAAGGCCGAGTTCCGCTGGATCTTCCCTCAAACTTGAGGCCAGAGCGCACAGGAGATTCTGTGAGAGAGAGCTGGTGAGGGTTTGCTGGGAGAGACCGAGCTTTCTTTTGAAGGGCGAGTTTTTATAGGGAAAGTCGTGACAGGCCCTGTGGTCACCTTTCTTTAACTAGAAGGCGAACCATGGCAGAGTGAAGGGATAAGATTGTAAGGTTGACGTTGCCATGGATGCCCAAGACTCGCCCCTCGGGCCCTTGCATGATACGCCCCCGGATGCTGAAGCTGCCTTCTCCTCTCTGCTAGCCTCGCTGCCCAAAAAGAAGAAGTCCGAAGCCACTAAGTTCGTCAAAAATATCGACGATGTTCCTGAGGTAAAACTCCCTCCTGAGGGTCCGATCCAGGTCGCCTTGTCCCTGGCAGATCGGGCCCTGGTGGGTCAATTCACGGGCCTTTGGCCCTCGCCAAAATCGACAGAAAACTGGGTCGTTAAGAATTGGATTCCGCTGATCAAGAACAAAGTCACCTCTTATTTTCTGGCTAGAGGCTACTTCCTGTTCGAGTTTAATACAAAGGAGGACAAAGACTTGATCTTCAGGAATGGGCCTTATTTCATGGGACCTCAAGGCCTCTATCTCAATAAATGGACCCCTGACTTTGATCCGGCCGTGGATGTCCCAACGACAGTTTCGGTCTGGGTTCGGCTCCCCAACCTTCCTGTGCATTGCTGGAACTGGGATTTCCTCAAGCACATTGGAGATGCTTTGGGAAAGTTCATCGATAGAGAAAACAATAACGATCAGTATGATTGCGCCCGAATCTGTGTCAAGGTGGACTTAGAGGTGGGACTCCCGGAGGCCATCAAAATAAAGGTTGGTAGTTGGACGCATGTGCAAGTGCTGGACTATGGGCAACTCCCTTTCAAATGCCATAAATGTCACGTCTATGGACATTTTGCAAGAGGGTGCCCGAACAAAGGGGAAGCAGAGAAAGGAAAGGAAGATGGCTGGAACCAAGTCAAGAGGTCAAAGACAACTCACAAGAAGACTGGGGCTCAAGGCTCTCAACCTGCCTCCACCCAGAATGATCCTCCGCCAAAAAGCCAAGGAAATAGGTATGAGCTCTTAAGCTCTTCAGAAGAGACTCCTCGGGAAGAAGCTAAGCAGGATAAACCACCAGAGAAAATGACTACAACAGGAATAAGTCCCAAAGAAAGTGACACGACAAGAAAGAAGGACAAGCAACCAGAAACCTTCGAGGAGGAGCATGACACGGAGGAGTCTGAGGAGGATGGAGAAATAGGAGAGACGCAGACATCAGTTAGAAGATCTGCAAGGGGCTGAAAATCTGCTAGAGAAAAGAGGGACCAAGAAACTTATAAAGCCAAGCTTCAGGGTAGTCAGCCCACTCTGGAGAAACTCCTTGACAAAAATACGAAGATGACTAAAAACCAAGGGCAAGGCTCCAAGGGATCCCCTCATCATAAAAATAAATGATGAAGATTATCTCCTGGAACTGCAGAGGAATGGGGAGCAAAGTGAAAGAAGAAGCAACGAGAAGCCTCATAAGAAGAGAATCCCCTGACATTCTTCTAATTCAGGAGACCAAAATGGAGGACAATGAGTTTCTCCAAATAAGAAAAAAATTCTGGAAAGGAAGTAGCGGCCAAGCAGTTTTTGCACGGGGAGCCTCTGGGGGCCTGGGCTCTCTTTGGAACCCTCTCAAGTACAGGTTGGTCACCGAGCTGCACAACACCCATTGGCTATTTTTGAAACTCCAACCTTTGGACTCGAGGGAGGCACTTAGTCTTTTCAATGTCTATGTTCCAACAAATATAGGGGAGAAAAGGGAGTGTTGGGACTCCATCAGGCACCTTTCGGAGACATAAAACTTAGAAAACATCATTGTTGCAGGTGATCTAAATCTTACCTTGCGCATGGAGGAAAAGCGAGAAGGCACAATCATAAGGGACCCTGCAAGGGAATGGGTGGAAGACCTCATGCAGGACTGGGACCTGCTAGATATCCCCCCGGAAAATGGTAAGTACACTTGGACCAATAAAAGAATAGGTCCTGGTCACATTGCTGCTAGACTTGATAGATGTTTGGTGTAGAGCTCCTTTCTTTTGCTGGGCTTAGAATCTAGATTGCATATTCTCCCATGCAGTGTTTCTGATCATAAGCCCATTTTACTTGAGATGTTGGGCCACAATGATCTTGGCCCCATTCCCTTCAGGTTCAATCCTCTTTGGGTCAAGGAACCTGAATTTCTGAATCTGGTTCTAGACAGTTGGAAAACGCCAGTGAAAGGTTCACCTTTCTTCATTTGGGAGGAAAAACTTAGAAGGCTAAAAGCTGTTCTTAAATCTTGGGCCAAATCTCTTCCCTCCCCTTCAAAAGAGAGAAGGCAGGCTCAAGACATTCTTGCTCAGCATCATGCCCAAAGCGAAGATGTTGAAATTACTAAAGAAGTTTTGGATAAGGAAGCTGAGCTTCAACAAAGTTTCCATAAAGCGTGCCTCTTGGAGGAAGAGCATTGGAGACAAAAGTCTAGGAGTTTATGGCTTAAAGCGGGAGACATAAATACTGCCTTCTTCCACACTCAAGCTCAAGCCAG
>ML808285.1:304007-318330 GCA_009831015.1 Picea engelmannii
GATTTCAACTTACCCATTTCTATCACAGATTTATTTGCAAATTGGAGAAACCTCTATCCAGATACGCTCCCAAAGAATGAAAATTTTAAAGCTGCATGGCTCTCCTTGCCGAAATTTGTTTGCTGGCAAATTTGGCTTGAGCGTAATAGAAGAGTCTTCAGAGATGAAAGATTAAACTCACAGTTCATCATCATTAAAATAAAAATCCTATGGAAAGAAAGTCTAGGGGACCATTTGCCGGACCTGAATCTAAGCCAGCAAGACTTAGAATGGGGTACCTCGCTGGATCTCCAATTCTCTGGCAATATAAGGCAGCACAAGGACATAAAAGAGTGGAAATTCAGAGGAAAGGAGAATGAACTATCTGATCTGCTCCTCAGGCAATCCAGATGCTCTTTGTTTTTTGATGGGGCAGTGAAAGGCAACCCCAGATTGGCTGGGGCAGGAGGAATTATAAAAAATAAAGAGGGCATAATTGTGTCAAAGTTCGCTTGGGGATTAGGGCAGTCCACTAGCATGCAAGCTGAAGCCTTGGCACTTCTGCAAGGTCTCAAACAAGCAAAGGCTATTGGTATTACAGAGGTCAGTATCATTGGCCACTCCCAGTCCATTATCAAAGCCTTAGTGGAGGATTCCTCTCCAGCAGATATCAGATTGGCAAGAGTGATTTCAAGAATCAGAATCCTGGTGAAATCCTTCCGGATCGCAATCTTTCTTCATGCTCTGAGGGAAAACAATAAGGATGCTGATTTGGAAGCCAACAGGGCAGTTCCACTTCCCGCAGGATTCCTCTTGACAGAAAGAAGTGAGGAGTGGGATTCCATACCATAATTTTGCTATGTTTTTTTGCATTTTACTGAAACAGTTTGTATGTCTTTTCAAGATAGGGAAAATAACGGAGATAGACTCGATAGTCTTGAGTAAAATCTGTGGCTTCCCAAATTTTGGGGCCTATGACCAGTTAGTGGAAGAAAGTTTAAGGGCTATGCCCGACCTAATGTAACCAGTGAAAGGCATCTTGTCCAAACTCTAATAGAAATCCATACTCGTTCTTGTTAAAAAAAAAACACTAGAAAGAGCACTTTGATTACTAAGA
Organism: Picea engelmannii; assembly: GCA_009831015.1. Lineage (NCBI taxonomy): Eukaryota > Viridiplantae > Streptophyta > Pinopsida > Pinales > Pinaceae > Picea > Picea engelmannii. The sequence continues at coordinate 305,104 of ML808285.1, forward strand.
GCAATGTTTACTTGCCTCTTCGAGGGGGAAACTTGTAGCAGAGCAGAGCTCTATTAAAATAATATCCAAGACAAAAGTTCTCATACCATCGACTCCTATTTATACTAAATATGTCTATCAAAAGAACCATCTAGAAGAAGATCCTTCTAGAAGCGGAAGCTTCTATTAGGTCTTCTTACATTGGACTTATTCTTCCTTATTTCTAGGCCTTATTAATATTGACATTTATTACATCAAAATATATTATTCTACCTATGTGAGGGGTTAGGTCCTTAACATTTGATGATAGTCCAACAATTTCTGTAAAAATGAAGAGTAAAGCCATTTGGTCCTGGAGCTTTGTATGGATCGAACTGATTTAGAACTGCTTTGACTTCTTCCACTGTGACCTCCTTATTTAACTCTATGTTGTCCCCCTCTTTTATCATCTATGGAATATGCTCAATGAACTACTTACTAAGATCTTGGTTATCTTCTCCTTCCTTGGTGTAAAGTTTCCTGAAACGAGAGGTTGCTGCTTTTTTGATTTCCTCAAAGGAATTAATTAGGACCCCTGATTGTGTCTTGATTTCCTCCATGTTATTCCTATGTTGTCTAGCCTTGGATTGCTTATGGAAGAAGGAGGTGTTTTTATCCCCTGCTTGAAGCCAAAGGGCCCGATATTTCAGTCTCCATTCCATTTCTTCATTGTGGAGAGCCTTCATGTACTTTTGAAAGTATTATTTCTTCTGCATAATTTGATTGATATTAATTTCTTTAGATTCCATATCTTCTTGTAATTCCTCAAGTTTCTTTTTGAATTTTTCTACTTCTTCCTTGGGTTTGTGAGGAGATTTTTTTATCCAATCCTTGATAGGTTGCTTAGTTATTTTGAGATTTTTTTCCCAAATGTAAACTGGGGACCCATCCCCAGTTTGACCACACATAAGAGATCATGGGAAGAAAGTCCAGTGATTCCTTCCAGAGAGGGTTGAACTTAAAGGGGATTGGACCAAGTTTTTATGCTTTATCAAAGGAGAGAGATATAGGGCGATGATTAGAGAGACCCGAGGGAATAATTTGGGAAGAGATCTTGTCTGGAAGAGAGAGCAACAAACTGTGAATAAGGAATCGATCCAGTCTGGCTGTTATGTGGCCCACTCCTGAGCGTTTGTTACTTCACATATATTTGCCTTTGCTAGGGTGGACATCAAACATGTCCAGTTCAGATACCAGATCTTCCATGCGTTCCTTGAAAGGATCCCTTACAATGGAGCCTCCTTTTTTTCATTTTGGTGAAGTGTTGTATTGAAATCGCTAGCTATGATGCAATTTTGTTGAAGTCCAGCTTCTTTAATCCCCATCAAAGACTCCCAACATTCTACTTTCTCCCAATAGTTGTTAGGCATATAAATATTAAAGATAGGATAGTTGATACATGAGGGAAGATGTTTTAATTGGACCATAACCTAGTGAGATGATTCCAGTCTGTGTTCTTCCTTGAATACCATGGTGTTCCATTATTATTGTGCAGATTCCTCCCGACGCTCCTCTTGCATTTAGAGTTGCTTCATTGATTGCTTTACAGATTTTTTGCATTTCTTGAAGGGCCTTTGTTCCTTGCGTTTTAGTCTCCTGGATTAGGAGAATTTGGGGCTTTTCTGTTTTGATTAGTTTTCCCATAGCTTCCTTTTTTTCTCTTTGTCCCATTCCCCTACAATTCCAGGAGACTGCCTTCATTACTTACTTGAATTTTTGGTTGCCCCCCCTTTCATGGGCTGAGTATGTCCCTTAGATGTGGGTGCTTTTCCTAATTTCCCATCTTTTTTGAATACTTCTTCAAGCATGGGCTAGATTCCCAATTCTTTGTCTTGGTTTGATGCTTTTTCCCTTTTGTTTTTATTTGTTTTCCTTCCCACTTTCGATGCTTTGGTGCTTTTGGGGATCTCGTGGTCTGGGTCTTCCCCCGATTCCTCCTGGATTTCATCCTCTAGATCATTCATAGGGGGGATCAAGTTGGGAGAGGGATCCTCGAGATGAATGAAGAATGGATCATTTTCCTTTGTTGGGGGAACTAGATCATGGTCCTATTGGCTCTAAATCTCTTTTGTTGATTCTTTTGAATTTACTATTTTTGTCTCCATATTTTCAAGCGCTTCATATCTGTTTTTACTGCTTTTTGCGTCGTTGTTCCCTATCATCGGGGATTTCCCCTTGAGTGGAGAAGTAGGTCTGGATTTTTCTCTTCGTTCTTGCAGCTGGGGTCCTGACTTATTTGTAGTTTTCTTTCTTTTGGCTTGCTGGTATTGTTCTCGCGCTTTGTCTTCGGGTTGATCTATCTTTTCCTTGGGACAATTTTTTTGCGAAGTGGCCATACTCATGGCATGCTTTGCATTTGAACGGGAGTTGTTCATAGTCCACTATTTGAATATAGGACCAATTATCTAGGGTGAGCTGGATGGCCTCTAGCAAGCCTTTTCCCAGATCTACTTCTACACTAGGCGTGCACAAGATTGGAGACCATCTCGTGGTTCGACACGATCAATGAATCTACCCAGGGTATTCCCAGTAGTTTTTAAGGTTTCGTCATTCCAACAATGGAGGGGGAGGAAGGGAAGACGAACCCAAACAGGTACTGCGGACGAAATGTCATTTTCCAGACTAAAATCCGGGGTCCATTTGTTCATATACATTCCTCTTGAACCCATGAAATAAAGAACATTTCTAAAAATCAAATCTATATCGGCTTTGTTTTCAAAGAGAAAGACTTAGAATCCATTACCACAGAAAGCCGAGGACATTTGCCCCTTTATCATTTTCTTCCAGTTCTGATCCAACCATTGCGTCATTGCTCTTGGAGAAGGCCAAAGACCCATAAACTGTCCGATCAAACCATTTTCTGCCAGACGAAGGGAAAACAGACGAGAGGAGGAGGGATGTACTGGCACCTTTGGGATCTCGTCGATCTTCTTGAGACTGGGGGGCCCTTTCCCAGACTTTGTGTAGGCGGTGATGAGAGAGTGAAATGCAGCGATATCAAGAGGATACAGGGGTTGCGTGGGGGCTCATCCCCCCGAACCAGAGGCCATTAGAACAACTGCATCAAACCAAGGGAACCCTAACTAGGTTGCAGAGCTCTGTAGCTCTTGGAACATGGTCGCGGATCCTTAATATTGCAAATATTACCAAAGTCAAATGAAATGAAAAAAAATTATGAGGGCCCATGATAATTTTTAATCTTTGATTAATTCAAAGTAATTTTTTTACTATTCCAACAAAAAAACGTTGTCTAATTGTTTTAAGAAATGATTTTTTGAATCGAACACATAAATATGTACAAAATCATTATTTTTTGTTGTTTAAAATCCATTTCTGAATGCAAAAATAGATTCAACATGCTGAAAAATCCCCGAAATACTCGAATTATACAGAAATAATCATTCAAATCTAACAATTTCCTACGAGATTTGAGACAAATATCCCAAAAAAAAATCAACAAAAATACATTCATTTCTTAAAATATTTAGACTTCGGCATATTCTTTTGGTTTCTTTCTTGATGTATCTACAAAACATATGTATCAACATAAGAAACAAAGTGTTGAAAAATAAAGTGATAGTTTTAACTTACTCCTCGCATGGCGGCTATTTTGGCTGACTGCTGTATAAAACGTTTCAGCAAACGCTGTACTGCGACCTCGGGAACAAGGTATATATACAATATACTCTAAATTCCGTGTGCTGATTTCTCATCAAGAAGGCAAGTCCACTCCACTCGAACGAACGAGGTTTCCTTGGTGGCGATTGCTGTTGCCAAAAAAACAGACAAAGATCTCCCTGGAATGGATCAATTCTACAGTCTATTCCGCAAATGATACTTTCCTAATATCCCAATAAAAAAACCTGCACCTCATACACAGCTGGAAGAAATAATAGAAAACAACAAAAAAAAATGAAAACATAATAGAATTTACAGAGATAGAAAGCTTGTGGAAGGGAGCGACCCAGCTGAATTTCGTCCAGGTTAGATCATGTAGCTGCAATTGTGACAACAATGTGAGATGAAGTCTCAAACCTGTACTCTGATATCGAATGAAGAAACAAAAACCAATATTAATGGAGCAAACACAGAGATTCAACAATACCATAAACTAGTTAAAACATTTTCATTATCAACATAAATATTTATATATATAACAACTATTACACAAAATTACAAGTTCCTATAATCATTTAATAGTCTCTCCTCAATTCACTTAACTAATATTATCTCTATCTCAAAATAAGATACCCTTCCACTCTTAATATATAACTATACTGACAAAACTATACTTCCTATAATCACTCAAGAATCTCTTCACAATTCACTTCACTCAAATAATATTATCTCTATCTCAAAATATACCCTTTCAAATATAACTATACTATACTGACAACAATCAGTTTACCCTTCCACTCTTAATATATAACTATACTGACAAAACTATAAGTTCCTATAATCCCTTTCAAATATAACTATACTATACTGACAACAATCAGTTTACCCTTCCACTCTTAATATATAACTATACTGACAAAACTATAAGTTCCTATAATCACTCAAGAATCTCTTCACAATTCACTTCACTCAAATAATATTATCTCTATCTCAAAATATACCCTTTCAAATATAACTATACTACACTGACAACAATCAGTTTAGAATAATACAAATGGATAATTTACTCAACAATATCGATGGTAGATAAGATAGATGGATACATACATAGATATGCTTCTTGGTTCCTTTCTACCATTGATAATATTACTGATTCCTTTCTACATTGATATTGTTGAGCCTATTAAACACTCTCCCAAGAGTTTAAGTGAGAGGAAGGTGGGGATGTTTAAATTTTATTATTAATATTAATATATAAATTAATTTTCTATTTTTATACAATTTATAGATGGGAGGATATGGATGAGTGATAAATGCATCTGAAATTGAAAAAGTTATTTCCATCTATTGATATGCTTTATTAACATTTTAAGCTTGTGAATAACATGACATTACTCTACCAATGATTCAATATAAAATAATGTTATTTCCCTATTAAAGATTTATTAATAATTTATTTTCTATCAATATAAATAGTTATTTGTTTGGACCAATATACCATGATAGAATAGGGAATCATGCATTTTTTGTTTTTGTTTTGAATGAAAGATTACTTATGAAGAACCATCATTACATATAGTATTTTGGATTTGATTTAGTTTTATGAATCCTCATATAATGTTTTGGATTTGATTTAGTTTTATGAATTTCCATATAGTGGATTTAATTTGATTTTGATTCAATATTTCTTGGCGTTTCTTCCCATGACTTCATTGTGTCTTTAGCAAACATTTTAAAATTTTCACCTAGATCTCCCTAGGTCCTTTATTCATTCTATCAATTTTTAACATCACCATCTCCCTCATGATTCCTAATAATCACCATCTTCACTTCCCTAGTTATTCAAATCTTAAATATGAAACTTTGAAAACAAATTGTAGTTTGTCTATAATATTCAATATGGTGAGAAGAATATAAATATCATGATTCCTAATAATCACCATCTTCACTTCCCTAGTTATTCAAATCTTAAATATGAAACTTTGAAAACAAATTGTAGTTTGTCTATAATATTCAATATGGTGAGAAGAATATAAATATCAAGATTAATTAGACACTTTTGATTCTTTTTTTTGAAAAGATATATAGTAAAAAATGAGAGGTGAAACCCTACTTATATGAAAAGAAAGAAAAACTGTAACTTAAATCATAAGTTACTAGTAAAAGTGATAAAATTCTTATTACACAAAAGTGACATTTTTTATCATGGAAAATTTTTAAGTTTTATATAATATTTCTCTCACTCCCTTATGGAAAACTTCCTTATTAAGTTTTAGTTTTTCATAAATCTACGCCCACCTATCCAATTAAAATGGAGGGAAACTTATCAAGAAACATTTTTGAATGTAGTTTTGAAAGGATATAATAAAAAATGTGAGGAAAACCCATACTTATATGAAAAGAGAGAAAAAGATTAAAAAGGGAAACTTATCAAGAAACATTTTTGAATGTAGTTTTGAAAGGATATAATAAAAAATGTGAAGAAAACCATACTAATATGAAACGAGTGAAAAAGACTAAAAAACTAATTTAAATTATAAGTTACTAGTAAAAATAATAAAATTTTTATTATACAAAAGTGAGATTTTACAAATATTGAAATACTAACCATGAAAACCTAAAACTAAAACATTATCACATCATCACAAAGGTTACATAAAAATATAACTTATGTATACAGAGCCCAATACACAATAAAGATGTGAGATGCACAATAATTTAGCTTTTTGAAGATTGTTCTTTAAAAGTACATGGAGTTGTTTTGGAAGCATTTACTTCCAAATTAAATACCTCTATGAGCATAATATGACTTTCATAAATAAAAGAGAGACAACATAATATGATAATTTTTTTTTTTAAATTCTTCTTTAAAATTTAAAAGTATTTGAAATTGTTTTTGAAGTATCTACTTCCAAATTGAATACCTCTTTAAACATAACATGACTTTCATAAATAACGAAGGGACAACTTTTTTACATATTGCTATTAAATAGGGAACAACTTTACAAAACTCCTCTTTATGTTACCAAAATTTAGTGGGTTTCCCATTAATTAAAATAGAATCATTTCCTTATTCTAAAAATAATATCAACTCATAAACTCGGTTTCAGACGCGCTAGAGGTTTTTCCCTTGTACCTCGCAAAGTCGCTCTCAGCGCTATGCTAGGCCCTAATCCCGAAGCCCTGGAGCAATCCTTCCTCCACTTAGAGCCTAAATCCTATTTTAAAAATTAGCCTTCACACGGATTTAACGTTTCCACAAAGTCGCTGGCTAGTTTTTCACATCTATTATTCTCATAGCGATATCTCCCTGGTGCACATTCATCTTTAACATTATAGATTGTAAAGTAATATATATATATTTTTTTCTTTTAAACAAAATTACTTCATTTCTAAACTCCATTCTATAATGTTAAAATGTCTATTAAACAAGACCTTTATAATGGTTTTCTAACCAACATTATAACTAAATATTATTTCATAATTTTTAATTATAGCTAAATATTATTTCATAGTTTTTAATGTTATCTTTCATTCTTCCTTTAAAAATTAACATTTTAAATATGATTTATTAAATAAATAAATTATTTACACATTTTAAATCTCAATTAAAAACAATTATTTAGTAAAGCCACCAAAATTAAGAGATATATATACACAAAAATTTTAGTTGTGACATTTTTCACTTTTACCACTATTAATTATGATTTAATTTATCTTTCTAATTAAAAATAACAAACACATATAAATAAAATGAAATTACAAATAATAAAAACAATTTAAATATTAAAATATGTAATGAAATTATTTCTTCTATGTTTTAGTTTATCTTTCAAGTTTGAAATAACAAACACTCTTTATCTTTCAAGTTTGAAATAACAAACACTCTTTATCTTTCAAATTTGAAATAACAAACACTCACATATGTGAGAAAAATAAAAATAAAACTATAATATTATATAATTAAATATATTTTTAAATTATTAATTATTCTCCAAAAATTTTGACAATATTTTCATATTTCACTTTTTTATCAAATTTTAAATTATAAATAACCCCTTATTTTGTTCCTTTTATTTTTCAAATATTCCACAACAATACACCTATATGATTTAACTTTTATACTTCACTTCTTATTGAAAAATACTCTTAAAAAGTCATCTTCATTTCCATTTTAAATTTAGCCTATATTTGTATTATTTGTATCCTTTGTTTGCTTCCCATTTCAATTGGACTCCACATAATTCCTCTACGTCTAAGTTGATAAGACTTACCTATATGATTTAACTTTTATACTTCACTTCTTATTGAAAAATACTCTTAAAAAGTCATCTTCATTTCCATTTTAAATTTAGCCTATATTTATATTATTTGTATCCTTTGTTTGCTTCCCATTTTAATTGGACTTCACATAATTCCTCTATGTCTAAGTTGATGAGACTTCTTTCTTTTTATTTTTTAATTCTACATGATTCTTTTACGTTCAAATTGGCAAATATATGATTATTATCCATGGGCATATTTGTAATGTTTATTAACGAATTGTGCTATCTGATGTGCTAACTCATTTTATATATTGTCACTATATACTTGCATCGCTTGTTTGTCGAGAACTTCTTGAAGGTGTAAAGTTTTGGGTCAAAGAGCTCAACGATGGAACGAAATCAAATGATTTGATCGAGTTAGACATCTTCCTCGTATCACACATTAGTTTATATAGCACATATTGGAATTGAGTTGATTTCTGCAGTCATACCTGTCTATTGTGGTTTACCCTTGGCCATAGAGAGTTTTTCCCTTTTAACAATGTGGCCAAGTGCTTGGATAACTTCCCGCACTTGTCAGCTAGACCCCCATAACCTCCATTCTCCTAGACATATGGTTGGGGTTTGTGGTTGTGTGACCAGGGCTGGGGCTTAGCCCTGACCTTTTTCCGTTGAACTCATCCAACCTTCTAGTTTAAATACAAGTCAACATGTATATGGTTAAGAAACTCCTAGTAGGAGGGTTGGAGGCCCGACCTATGAGAAGTCCTTTCCTTGTTTGGAGGTTGTGGGTTCGACCCCTGCAAAGCCAAACCAAAAATTTTACTAGCCAGTGGGGTGCCACGTGGAGGCCCCTGAGTGGACCATGTGGCACCTTGCCATTGGCCCACCTAGGCCTCTGCCACCTACCACGTGTTGAACACCAATTGGCCCATGTTATCACTTGTCACATCACCTTCCCAATCACCCTACCACATTAGTAGCCTAGTCATCCTGCCACGTCACGTGTACAGCTATACAGACTGTATAGTCAACAAAATTTTGCATGTTTGGGAAAATAGACAGAACACCATATCTTTTCCATACACACTCTGTTTGAGCCCGTTCAAGTTGTGTTGGGATCGTGAGGAAGAGATATATGCAATGAAACCATTTTTCTAGCAATTTCGAATACTTTAATTTTTGAGCCTTTTTTTGATCCCCTGGATCAACCGTCCTCAATTTTATGGCTAGGTTGTCAGATAGAAAAATTCATATCTCCTCATTCCTAGGGAGTTATAGAGGCATCCATATACGGTTGTAAATGTCTCGGAATAATATTTCCAACCATGTAAATTGTGCTTCCATTTGAGTTAGTTATGTAGGGTAAATATTCCCTCAAATATAGGGTATCCAAATTGAGCATAAATAATACTTTCAACAATCTCCATCTTGTAATATTTATCTTGGACATATGTAGGCTTCTTCACTTGACATTAGGGGATACTTTACTTGGTTTTAGGGATTCTTCAAAGCATCTTTCCATGAGGGCCATGCTTAAAGATACAACATAAGGGGACCACTTTGGAGACTCCTTCAAGTAAACCCATAGACTTATCATGTTGATCACCAATGATTGACTTTGACATCAATGACGACACCATTAAAAAATCTTCCCCTTTTTCATTGATGGAAACACTCATACTCCCCTTGTCATCATGCTCCTGATTTTTCTCTCCCCCTTTGACATCAATGGAAACGGGTAGCTCTTCTCTTTGGGGATGCTCCCCCTGAACTCGTGGTTCTCAATAGTACTTCACCTTCGTTTTCTATCTTCTTATCCTTTCCTTCCTTGTTATAGTCCTTTGAGTTTTTTTGTGTGACTTCAATCCTCTTTATTTCCTCTTTGTCTAGGATGTATATGTTATTTGGTCTTCTTGTTTCCGTTGCAACCAATCTTCCTTAGTCTTCTTCTCCGATTTCACATCTTTGGGAATAAAACTTAAGATTGTATCCTTGATCACATATTTTGCTGACACTAAGCAGATTATTCTTCAAATATTCAACCAGTAAGACATTTGTTGCTTTTACATTTTCACTTCCAAGACTCACTACACGTTTTCCAAGTATTTGGACAGAGGAGTCATTTCCAAATGCAACACTACCACTCTTTCCTTTCTTTAAGCTAATTAATTTGTTTTGGTCCCCAGTCATGTGTGTCGAGCACCCATTGTCTATGTACCATTCATCTTCAACAATTAGTGCTAATCGACAATATTCCTTGTTTGTATTCTCCTTCCTTTCCCATATTGTAGTTGGTTTTATGATAGGATCATCTTCTTTCATATTTCTGCAATCTCATGTTTTGTGACCAAGATTATTACATTTGTAGCATACATTTTCTGATCTGTCAGTGTATCAAATGGATTGTAATTTTTGTTGAAAAATCCATGAGCATTTCCAGATCTACTATTTACATGATTTTCCTTTGGATATCCATAATCATTTATGTTTCTTATACAATTGTTTCTTGCATTCATTTTACAGTGAATTGCTTTGTGTCTAAAGTTTCTACAAGCGTAACAATGGCCAAGAAAAATACTCTCATACCTGGTAGAAAATGACCTTCTTGGTGTCTCACCCCTTATGAATTATGATCTTTTGTTCCAGCTGGAGGTGTCATGTTCCCGTTGTTCTTCAACTCCCTTTTGTTTTCTGATTCCACTTCTTAAGGAATTTGCATAGTTTCTAGAATTTCCTTCATCTTCCCTATTTGTTTTGTCTATTTCCATTTTCTTCAAACTGTTGTCATATCCAAGTCCTATATTATTGGTAGGTGATCTTTGGTTGCTAATACTTTCATCTAACTTTTCAGTAATTCTTTCAAATTTATTCAACTTTTTCATTATCAACATCAACCCTTTTCTTGTGTGATCCAATTCTTATTTTAATTTCTCATAATCTTCAATCTTCTTATCTAAATGCTCCTTCATGCTGTTAATGTTGGAAGATTGGTTGTTGTCATTGATGTCAACCCTAGTCATGGGTTTTGGACCGCAAGATTGATGAATGTATTTGGACATGAAGGACAATGCACATGAAGATACAACACCCATGGATGGATAGTATACATCATGTTGTTTCCGGTGGTATGTGGAACGTCATGTGGATCATCATGGTTGAGGAGAAATGAATTTTTGAAGATGACAAAGTGAATTGAAGAAGGAAGTACATGTAGGCCCTGAAGATAATTAAAGAAAATAATTACAAAATAAGAAAGTGTCAGGTCGGCCCTAGTGTTAAAAGGAAGTGATGTAAATGGTATAAATAAATGTCATTATACATTCATTTAATACACAAGTATAATTTCAGAGGAAATCAGAAGTAAAGAAGCCCATATTTCAAGGGAGCATGAAGTCTTTTGGTGATGTGTTATAAGGTATGTTATTTTCAGGTCATCTTACCATTTTCGCTATAAATTTTTTTATAGAATGATTCAGATGGTGAAATTACTATGGTATTGAGAAGACATGTCAAGGTACCTGTGGTAAAAGTTTCATCTCTTGAATCAGTATAATTATGGAGATATACTATGTGGAAGGTAGGGTTTTTGAACAGTTCGGAAGCTAGTCAATAAACATGTGTTCTGGGTAAAACAGTCATAACTTATTCATCGAGAATCCAAATGATGTGGGACCAATTTCATTGGAAACAATACAAACTTTAGTTTTTTTTATGCGAGTTTCAGAATCAGATGTTAAATATTGAGCGCAGGGAATTCTGTACAAGTTCGGTCTCCTAAATAAACCAGAATTGAATAAGGGCTACCATTCTTTCTATAACTTCCTTTTGGGGAGGATTCAAGGAGTGAAACTTGGAGAAGTTTCAGAAAATAAATTGAATAATATTATCTACAAGATCATAGTATTCCAAGAATTGAATAATTGCAGAAGTTGAAGAATTCTCATGAAGCATTATCAGGTTCTATGTGATGGTTGGTTGATGGTGATGATTTAATGTAAAGTTTTATTATCTCTCATATATTCTTGGGTGGAAGGAAGGGGAAAGGATAGAGAGTTAAACCCTCTCTTGATATTGGAGGATTGTATCTTCATCTTGGAGGTTTATCCCTCCCTTTACATTTGGAAGTTGTAGCTACCTTTGGAAGTCCTTACTTCCCTTGAACAATAACTATTGATTATTTCTCATATATTGTGCATGGTGTACTGTGGTGTATTGGTGTAAATCTTATACTATTGTTCATTTCTCATTGGATATAATTGAATGTTTTAAGTATAAGTTGAAAAAGGTTTTAAATTGTACTTGATATTGATTCACCCCCCTCTTAGTATCAACAATTGGTATCAGAGCAGGTTACCTTCAATACAATTTAACCACTGGAAGGAAGATCCTAAGCAGAAATGGAAGAAAACATTCCAAATGGGATTCCACCATTTGATGGAAGCAATTTTGAATATTGGAGTAATAGAATGGAAACTTACTTGAAATCTCTTGGGGTAGATGTTTGGTTCTCAATTTCTTCAGGATGCAATCCTTTAAAGAAACCAAAGACTGCAGCTCAGAAGGAAGCAAAAAGGAATAACAAATTGGCAATAGATACCATCCTGGATGGATTAACAGATTCAATGAAATCCAATGTGGGATCATGTGCATTAGAAAAAGAGATTTGGGACAAGCTACAAGACCTTTATGCAAGGGAAGAAGAAGAAGAAGAAAAAAAAGTTGAAGAAAATTTCAACATCTTAGATTTCAATGAAGCAAATAGAGGCCAGTTCTTTTGCTTTAATTGTGAAGGAGTAGGACATGATGAATTTGAATGTCTTCATCCAAGGATTGAAAGATATGACAATGAAGAAGAAGAAAATCATGAAGTAGAAATGGTTCAACAAGAAGATGAGAATCTTAAAAAATTGAAGCATGTTGAGATTGAAAATAACAAGCTCAAAGAAACACGTAGAAAACTAAGAAGTGAATTGGGTAGTTATGAAAAGACAGTTGTAAGCTTAAAGAAACAATTAGAATACTTTCAGAAACTAAGAGAAGAAACCATTTCCTTGAAAACTCTACTCGAAGAAGAAAGAAGAATAGTAGAAGTAAAGAAGGTCCAAATGAAGAAGAAAAAAGAAGATTGTGAGAAACTTGAACAAAAAGTTGTCTCATTGAGGAAGAGCTTAAGAAACTCCCAAGTGCCAAAAGAATTAACACATATTGGATGCATGGGTGAAACTTCATACAAAGAAGATGCAAATACCAACAAGAAGGTTGAAGAAAGAGCTACACAGATAGTTGATGAGAAGTGGACCAGGATACCAGAAAGAAGGAATGA
>ML808285.1:318380-389940 GCA_009831015.1 Picea engelmannii
AGGAATGATTACAAAAGAGATGAATATCCAAGAAGACCTCCTACCTTCAGGAATCAAAGAAGCTTCAATCAGTATGAAGGAAACTATAGAAGAGTAGATCATGAACCTAGATGGACTACATCACAAAGAAGGTCACTTACTCCTAGGTATCAAAATTTCTTTCTTGGTCATCGTTATACTTGAAATTTTTTTGGACATAAGGCCATTAATTGCAGAATCAATGAAAGGAGCAAATACGCAAGAAACATGAATGATGTAAATAGAAGATATGGAAATAATCATGGATTTGTCAACATAAGTTATAATTCATTTTACCCATTGATAGACAAAAATATTGTATGCTACAAATGCAATTATCTTGGTCACAAAGCACGAGATTGCAGATATATGAATGAAGATGTCCCTATGCCAACCACAGTATGGAGAAGGAAAGAGATTCCAAACAATGAAGATTGTCAAATAGCATTAACCGCTGAAGAATGTAAAGAAGAAGATGAATGGTACATAGACAGTGGATGTTCTTCACACATGACCAGGGATCAAGACAAATTCATCAGCTTGAAGAGAAAGGGTGGCAATGTTGCATTTGGAGATGACTCATCTACCAAAATACTTGGAGGTGTAGTAGAACTTGGAAGAAAAAATGTAAAAGAAAAGAATGTTCTATTGGTTGAAGACTTGAAGCATAATCTACTCAGTGTTAGTAAAATGTGTGATCAAGGATACACTCTTACGTTTGACTCCCGAAAATGTAAAATCAAAGAAAATAACTCAAGAAGATTGGTTGCAACTGCAACAAGAAGACCAAAAAACATGTACATACTAGACATGAAGAAGAGAGAGAAGATAGAAGCCACAGAAAAGGATTCCAAGGAAGAAAAAGTCCCAAAGACCAAAAATAAGGATGAAGTATTATTGAGTGCCACATGTTCAGGGGGAGAAACCCCAAAGAAGAGAGTTACCTTTTTCCATTAAACTCAAGGGGAGAATCCCTACCCTTTTCCATTGATGTAAAAGGGGGAGAGAAATTGGGATCACGATGATAGGGGGAGAATCCCTACCCTTTTCCATTGATGTAAAAGGGGGAGAGAAATTGGGATCACGATGATAGGGGGAGCATGAGTGTTTCCATCAATGACAAAGGGGGAGATTGTTGGAAGATTGGTTGTTGCCATTGATGTCAACCCTAGTCATGGGTTTTGAACCGCAAGATTGATGAAAGTATTTGGACATGAAGGACAATGCACATGCAGATACAACACCCATGGATGGATAGTATACATCATGTTGTTTCCGGTGGTATGGTGCACGTCACGTGGATCCTCATGGTTGAGGAGAAATGAATTTTTGAAGATGACAAAGTGAATTGAAGAAGGAAGTACATGTAGGCCCTGAAGATAATTAAAGAAAATAATTACAAAATAAGAAAGTCTCATGTCGGCCCTAATGTTAAAAGGAAGTGACATAAATGGTATAAATAAGTGTAATTATACATTCATTTAATACACAAGTCAAATTTCAGAGGAAATCAGAAATAAAGAAGGCCGGATTTCAAGGGAGGATGAAGTCTTTTGGTGATGTGTTCTAAGGTATGTTATTTTGAGGTCATCTTACCATTTTTCCTATAACTTTTTTTATAGAACGATTCAGATGGTGAAATTGCTATGGTATTGAGAAGACATGTCAAGGTACCTGTGGTAAAAGTTTCAGCTCTTGAATTGCTATGATTATGGAGATATACTCTATGGAAGATATGGTTTTTGACCAGTCTGGAAGCTAGTCAATAAACATGTGTTCCGGGTAAAACATTCATAACTTATTCATCAATAATCCAAATGACTTGGGAACAATTTCATTGGAAAGAGTACGGACTGTAGTTTCGTTTGTGTGAGTTTCAGAATCTGATGTTAAATATTGAGCACATGGCATTCTGTACAAGTTCGGTCTCCTGAATAAACCATAAGTGAATAAGGTCTACCATTCTTTCTATAACTTCCTTTTGGGGAGGATTCAATGAGTGAAACTTGGAGAAGTTTCAGAAAATAAATTGAGTAATATTATATACAGGATCAAAGTATTCCAAGAATTGAATAATTGCAGAAGTTGAAGAATTCTCATGAAGCATTATCAGGTTCTATGTGATGGTTGGTTGATCGTGATGATTTAATGTAAAGTTTTATTATCTCTCATATATTCTTGGGTGGAAGGAAGGGGAAATGATGGAGAGTTAAACCATCTCTTGATATTGGAGGATTTTATATTCTTCTTGGAGGTTTATCCCTCCCTTTACATTTGGAAGCTATAGCTACCTTTGGAAGTCATTACTTCCCTTGAACAATAACTATTGATTATTTCTCATATATTGTGCATGGTGTACTGTGGTGTATTGGTGTAACTCTTATATTATTGTTCTTGCTCATTGGATATAATTGAATGGTTTAAGTATAATTTGATAAAGGTTTTAAATTGTACTTGATACTGATTCACCCCCCTCTCAGTATCAACAGTTAATTGTCTTTTCAAGCTCATGATTCTCTTCTTCACAAGTTTTCAATTCATCTTTTAATTCTCTGACTTTGTTTGCTAGCTTGATATTTTATTCTTCAACTTGCTTCAATTTTTCAACATTCTCTTCATCTTCGTGTTCACTTTCTGTGAAGTCTTTGCTTCCCTAGAAATAATCTATGTTTATTTCTTCGATCTCTGCATCAAAATCTTCTTCAGAATTGATTTCATTTGTTTCATAATTTTTGTGGTCATCATTTTGAGTTTCTTGAGTTATGAAGAGAACTTCCCTTACATCCCTTTCTTCTCCATCAATTTCATCTGAAGAACTGTGTTAGGGTCCTAACCCGCACTTAGGTAGAGCAATATATTCAGATGTAATAAAGGTCAATATTAATAAGGCCTTTCAATTAAATAGAATAAGGTGGATGTAAGAAGACCTAATAGAAGCTTCTGCTTCTAGAAGGATCTTCCTCTAGATGATTCTCTTGATAGACATATTTAGTATAAATAAGGGTTGAGGGTATGAAAACCCTAGCTTGGAGATTATTGTAAAAGAGCATTGCTTGATTAGAGGTTTCCCCCTCGAAGAGGCCCGTGAACATTGCTTTCTGAATCAAAGTGTTATTTATGTTGTTGTTCTTATATCATTTATGTGTTATTGTGGAGATTATGTTGGTTATATTACTGTTATTCTACCATTTCTAGAATTTTATTTCTGTTCTGCATACTTTTTATATCTGGTATATTACAAGTGGTATTATAGCACTTTCCTTGGCAGAAATTGTGGGAGTTTTTTTTTAGGGTAGAGACATATTCCGACGTCTTTAAGCCACATAGATATGTTGTTACACGCATAAACCTGCGGTTGAGGGATTCATACATGCAGGAAATACAAGTGGTTCTTAAGCGCACATTTGTTGGCCACCCTTGTAACCCCTGTTGGTACCCCTTCGAGTGGTAGTGCATTAGACATCACCTGTGTACAGATCAACCTATATTTCCTAAATCCCTCTTTATATAAACTGATCGACCACCTGACTGCTATAGTGCCACCAAGAACAACACTCAGGAAGATACTCTCTAGTACCTGGGTAGTATGACTAAGGGTACGGTCTATCCTCCTTAGTTAGTGCCCTAAGATATTGGTCCGAGTACTATTGTTGGACCCTGCACGTATATCAGAGAGATATAGCACAGGGAAAACCCTTTTCTGTAGAACCCTTGAAGACATAACCCTTGGGGGACAGAAACATAAACAAATTAAAACATACAAGATCTGTTGTAGCGCAACTATGTTCGAGTTGTCAAATCACTACACTTTTCTTACTAGTTAAGCATTTGGGGATTTCATCGCTGCAGTATTCTTCAGACCGGAGACCTATTCCATTGGATTCATCTCTTCTCCCTTATCACATTCATCCATATCATTTTTCGGAAATATTTTTTACCCCGCCCACCCCTTTTCAGTTCACCCATCCTCATGGCCCATACCCGTAGCCAAGACTTGGAAGCTCACTTAAACACCTTGCAATCTGGTTTCCTCGAGACCCAAAAAGAAGTTAAACAAATCAGTGCCAATGTTTCCTCCATCGATACAAGCATCAATACAACCATAAATACAACCATGCAGTCCTCAATGGAGGAAGTCAAACATGAACTCACCACCCAGATTGAATCTATCTTTGCATCACTCTGCACCAAACTGAAGATCCCTACAAATGACCCTTTCTTTGATGCACCTCCAAAGACTGAAGGTGAACATTCCTCCCATTCCCATACCTTTCAACACCATCACTTTCAACGTGACCTACACCTTCCGCGGGTGGATGTGACCAAATTTGATGGCTCGGACCCCACTGGTTGGGTAACCCAAATGGAACATTATTTCTCTTTATACGACATTACAGATGACTTGGCCAAACTTCGGTATGGTGTTCTCCATCTAGATCAAGAACGTTGCCAATGGTGGCAATGGAGAAAAACTTCCCATCAAGGGTATATTGCTTGGACCCAATTTGTAACTGAGCTTTATGAATGCTTTGACACTAACACCAACCATTTGGGCCGTTTGAAAAAGTTGAAACAATTAGGAATAGTAGAAGACTTCATAGCTGCCTTTGAACGCCTAGCTTTTCAAACAGATGGCATGACTGATGCTTTCCTTGGAGAGTGTTTTATCAGTGGCCTCAAGGAGGAGATTCATGCCCATGTCCTCATGGCTCAACCCTCGAGTTGGGTGGAGGCTACTAAAAGAGCTAAAGAATCACAACAAGTTGTATCCTCTCAAAACCAAAAACCCTCCTTTATCCCTCTCCCTAAAATCGTAAATCCCACTACTCCCTCCACCCCATTAAAGATCTAAAAATTGACCAGGGCTGAAATGGTTGAACACCAACTCAAAGGCCTTTGTTATAATTGTGATGAAAAATATTTCCTGGGCCACAAGTGTAAGGGACAAAAGCTTTTTATGGCCATCTCTGAGGATATTTCAAAAGAGGATGTTGAAACTACCCTTGTGTTTGAGTCACCTGAAATCATTGACATAACCCCTCCCTTAGTCCCTCCCGAAGTGGAACCGGTCATTTCGCTCAATGCTCTCACTGGCTTCTCCACTCCCCAAACCCTCAAGTTAATCAGTTACATCAAGCATCGGAAGGTCATCATTTTGGTTGATAGTGGAAGCCCCATAATTTTATTCATCGCCGCATTGCCCAAGAAACTCATTGCTACATCCATGCCGTAAAAAATTTCCAAATCATGATTGCCAATGGTGGTTCAATGAAATGTGGAGGGTGAAAATGTCCATCTCCAAATCGATGACTACCACCTAAAATCCCATATGTTTTCTATCGACATGGGCGGTTGTGACATTGTTTTGGGTGTAGACTGGCTAAGGACTTTGGGTCCCATTCTCATGGATTTTAAGGAATTAATTATGCAATTCGACCAGGAAGGCCACCAATATAAATTCCAAGGCATCATTGTTGGTTCACCTAAGGTCATTAGTTCCCATCGCATGGAAAATATGCTCAAAAAAGTTCATTCTGGTGTCATTGCCCAACTCCATGCCATACAAGCAACAGAGACACCCTCGGTGCCGCAAGACCTCCAAGCCCTCCTTTCTAAACATCAAATGGTATTTTCCACTCCCCAAGGAATCCCTCCTTCCCACGGTGTCCGTGATCATTCCATT
This sequence comes from Picea engelmannii, assembly GCA_009831015.1. NCBI lineage: Eukaryota > Viridiplantae > Streptophyta > Pinopsida > Pinales > Pinaceae > Picea > Picea engelmannii. The sequence continues at coordinate 324,082 of ML808285.1, forward strand.
CCCCTTGTACCCGGAATCCTTCCTCCCAATATGCATCCGTATCGCCACCGCTTTTCACAAAAAATTGAAATTGAGAAAATGGTCCAGGAACTTCTTAATGCAGGCATTATCCACCCTAGTATGATCCCTTACTCTTCTCCTGTATTCATGGTCCTAAAGAAAGAAGGTTCTTGGAGAATGTGTTCTGACTTCCGTGCCCTCAACAAACTAACCATTAAAGACAATTTTCCCATTCCTGTCATTGATGACCTCCTGGATGAATTGAGTGGCGCCCAATTCTTTACTAAACTTGATCTTCACTCGGGATATCACCAGATATGTATGAAAGAGGCATAAATTGCCAAGACAACCTTTCAAACTCATGAGGGACACTATGAGTTTTTGGTCATGCCCTTTGGCTTGTGTAATGCCCCCTCCACCTTCCAAAGCCTCATGAATCATGTCTTCCATCCCTTTCTTCGTCATTTTTTCTTAGTTTTATTTGATGATATCCTCATATATAGCAAAACCTGGACAAACCATCTTACTCATGTGGATCGAGTTTCCCATCTACTCTCTCAGCACCAACTTTTCCTAAAACAGTCTAAATGTGCTTTTGGTGCCTCAGAAGTAGAATACTTGGGTCATCTGGTTGGCAAGGATGGTGTCAGGGTGGATCTGAAAAAGATTGAAGCTATGCAAGACTGGCCGCACCCAAGGACTCTCAAAATATTGCGTGGATTTCTAGGCTTAATAGGGTATTATCACAAGTTTGTTAAGAATTATGGAAAGATTGCAGCACCTCTCACTTCTCTCCTCCAAAATAAATCTTTCACTTGGACTCTGGCCGTTGCTCAAGTTTTTCAAACCTTGAATATGGCCATGTGCACCACTCCGGTTCTAGCCCTTCCTGATTTCACAAAGACCTTTTTGTTGGAATGTGATGCCTAAGGAAAAGGAATCGATGCTATCCTTATGCAAGAGGGTCGACCTTTGGCCTTCATGAGCAAGCAACTATCTGAAAGGAATCTGGACAAACCCATCTATGAAAAGGAAATGTTGGCTATTCTGCATGCCGTTGATCTATGGTGCCCTTATCTCTCGGGGCAAAGTTTCCAAATTAAGATAGACCATCAAATCCTCAAGTACTTTATGGAACAACGCATTTCCTCCCCGAAGCAACAAAAATGGGTGACTAAGCTCTTTGGATATGATTATGAGATCATTTACAAGAAAGGAAAAGACAGTGTGGTGGTGGATGGACTGTCCCGAAAATATGAAGAAGAAGGACCCATTTTTTCTCTTTCCTTCATTGTACCAGATTGGTTCCAAGCTGTTCACCAGGAATGGCTACAAGATCCCAAAAGTTTGCATATGATCCAACAATTGTAGACCAATGCTCTAGCTCCCCCAGAATGCTCTTGGCTCCAGGATGAGCTTTGATACAAAGGTTGTTTGTATTTAAGTAAACAATCAAAGATTAAATCTATGATACTTTCTGAGCTTCATGCTACACCCACAGTGGGGCACTCCGGGTTCAACAAAACCTATGACAGGGTCAAACGTTCTTTTTTCTGGGATGGTATGAAACAAGACATCTGTAATTTTTTCGCTGAATGTGATGTGTGTCAATGAAATAAGGGGGAAAAAGTCAAATCTCCAGGCACACTACAACCGCTTCCGATTCCACCTTCTATTTGGAAGGATATCTCTATCGACTTTATTACCAGCTTACCCAAATCGAGAAATAAATTAGTCATAATGGTGGTTGTGGATTTCCTTTCCAAGTATGCTCATTTCTGCGCTCTTCAACACCCATTTACTGCATCCACGGTGGCTCAAATTTTCATGGACCAGGTCTTCAAGCTTCATGGCATGCCGCACTCTATTGTTTCTGATTGTGACCCAACTTTCACAAGCAATTTTTGGCAAGAACTGTTCAAGCTACAAGGCACCCAATTGCATCTCATTACAACTTATCATCCCTAGACTAATGGTCAAACGAAAGTTGTCAACAAATGTTTGGAAACATATCTGAGGTGTTTTTCCTCTGAAAAGAAAAATCAGTGGGCTCAATGGTTACCCCTAGCTGAATGGTGTTACAACACTTCCTACCATACAACTACATGCATGACTCCTTTTGCAGCAGTATATGGACATAAGCCACCTTCAGTTCTCTCATACTTATCGGGTACCTCGAAGGTTCAGGCGATTGACCAAACACTTACAGTTCAAGAGGATATTCTCTGTACCCTCAAAGAGAACTTGGCCATGGCATAGAATTGCATGAAGCAACAAGCAGATCAAGGTCGCTCTAAACATCAATTTGCAGAAGGGGATCAGGTGTTTCTACAACTGCAACCATAAAAGCAAAATTCCCTCAAGGCCGAGCATTGTCAGAATCTAGCGCCCAAATTTTATGGTCCTTATACAGTTCTCAAGCGTGTGGGACAAGTCGCCTATCAGTTAGCTCTACCCAGTCATTCGAAGCTACATCCTATTTTTCATGTTTCATGCTTAAAGAAGGTGATTGGAACTAGGTGCCAAATTCAAACCAACCTTCCCAAGTTAGCTGAAGAAGGATACATTTGGCTACAACCAAAAGCAGTTTTGGACCAGTGTGAGCATTGCCTGCGTCAGAGAACCATCAAGGAAGTGCTAGTCCAATGGAAAGATACAACTCCAGCAAATGCCACTTGGGAACCAGATACCATTCTGCAGCAGTTTCCACATCTCAAGCCTTGAGGACATGGTTGTTTTTAAGGGGGCGGACATGTTAGGGTCCTAACCTGTACATAGGTAGAGCAATATATTCGGATGTAATAAAGGTCAATATTAATAAGGCCTTTCAATAAAATAGAATAAGGCGGATGTAAGAAGACCTAATAGAATCTTTCGCTTCTAGAAGGATATTCCTCTATATGCTTCTCTTGATAGACATATTTAGTATAAATAAGGGTCAAGGGTATGAAAATCCTAGCTTGGAGATTATTGTAACAGAGCGTTGCTCGATTGGAGGTTGCCCCCTCGAAGAGGCCCGTGAAAATTTATTTCTGAATCAAAGTGCTATTTCTGTTGTTGTTCTTATATAATTTCAGTGTTATTGTGGAGATTATGATGGTTATATTACTGTTATTATGCCATTTCTATCCTTTTATTTCTGTTCTGCATACTTTTTATATCTGGTATATTACAAGCTTCTATCCTCCTTGAAGTAAAGATTCTTTTTCTTGTGGAAGGTTTTATTTTCTTCAAAAGGACATTTCTTAGCATAGTGTCCTACTCTACCACAATTGAAGCATTTAAAAGGTAGCTTACCTTTGTATTTTCCAGTTCCCCTCTTAAGCTTCCCTACCAAATGTTCTTCTTATTCATTTGATTTGCCACCTAGTATTTATTCTACCCTTTGTTCTTCGTTCCTTGTTTTATTCATGACTTTAAAAGACACTTCCTTGTTTGGTTGTTCATTTTCTGTATCTTTTCTCATTTCATATGCTGCGAGGGTCCCATGTAGTTCATCCATTGTCATTTTTTCCAAATCCCCAGTTTCTTCAATGACCGACACCTTGGAATCATATCTCAAAGGAAGTTATCTCTACACTTTCTTTACAACCAAGGATTCGTTGAATTCTTATCCTAATCCTCTGATGGCATTGACAATTTCATCTACTCTTAATAAATAGGTTGCAATATCTTATTTTTCATTCATTTTCATATTTTCAAATTGTTCTTTGTGTCGTTGAAGCTTGAACTGCTAGACTTTCAGATCAACTTCATAAATATTTTTAAGTTTATCCCAAACCTATTTATTTGTGCTAAAATCCATCACCTTGGTGGAAATAGTTGGTGTCAATCCACTTATGATAACATGCCTATACTTTGAATTATATCTCATCAATTTGTTCTCATCTGGATCGGTTGGAGTATTTTTTGGAAATTTATAGACATTGACGAATGAGATCCAAATATCCACTCTTAAAGCTGTCTAGTAAGTTTGCATTCTATTTCTCCAGTATGCATAATTGTTTCCATCAAATGGTGGAATCCCATTTGGAATTTGTCCTTCCATTTTTTCTCATGATCTTCCTTCTAGTGATTAGACTGTTATGAAGGTAACCTGATCTGATACCAATTGTTGATACTGAGAGGGGGGGGGGGCTGGATCAGTATCACATATAATTTATAAATTTTTAAAATTTTAACTTTTCAATCAAATAAGTACATCCAATATATAATAAATAACATAAGAAGAAATACAAAGTAGAAGACATATTTACATGGAAATCCACATAATGTTTTCTTATATAATAAAAAGATTGCATTGATAGGAATATACAACTTCTAGTATTCTCCAGCTCCAATTGGAAGGAGGATTCAACCCCCTAGTTTATAGGCTCCAACCTGAAGGAAGCTACAACTCCCTATATTCTCTAGATCCAACTGGAAGGACGCTCAAACCCCCTTTCCTTGCCCCTTCCTTCCACCCTCAGATATGTATATAAAAGAATCAATATGTCACTGTCACTGTCACTATATTTGTCATTGTCATTGTCACTATCACTATCTCTTTCACTATCATTGATACATCATTATCATCAAATTGGGTCCACATAAACCGTCACTGTCACTCTCACTGTCTCTTTCACTATCATTGATACAACATCATCATCAAACTGGGTCCACATAGAGATCCTAGATCCACATGTGTCCACACATAAACCCCATCAACCACATAGAACCCTGTGCAAATAATAAACCTTCCATACTATAGAGAACCCATAATAATGATCAAAACATCACCATAAGACTATAAAATATCCTTCATAAGAGATCCTTATCCTCCTAGTTCCTTCGCTACAAAACTTGTGCTAAAAGATCACAAGCTTGGATACACTAAAAATGTGAAAATCCATCCTGTATTTATAATATTTTTGTCTTTATTTTTAGTTTTTGGTTCGACTTGGCTGAACTACCCTCAATTTTCTGGTAGGGTTGTTGGACGAAAAAAATTGTATCTCCTCATTCCTATGGAGTTAGAGGGACTTCCATATACCATTGGAAAGGTCATGGAATAATATTTTAAACAATGTAACTTTATCTTCTATTTGAGTTACTTATGTAGGGTAAAAAGTCCCTCAAATATAGGGTATCCAAATTGACCATAAATAATACTTTCAACAATCTCTATCTTGCAATATTTATCTTGGACATCTATAGGATTCTTCACTTGAATTTAGGGGATTCTTCACTTGGTTTTAGGATTCTTCAAAGTGTCTTCCCATGAGGACCATGATTAAAGCTACGCCATAAGGGGACCACTTTGGAGACTCCTTAAAGTAAACCCATAGGCTTCTTCATGTTGATCACTAATGACTGACTTTGACATCAATGAAAACACCATTCAACAATAGCCTCCTTAGGTCCCTTACCATATTTCAAATTCTCTCGAGATATGTTATTTCATAAGTCACATATGTTTTGATAGGTTAGGTGAGAATATCTCCTTTACCCATAAAATTTAACACATCAATCCATTCATCTCAAATTCCCCTAAGTAAAATGCCTTTTAGAGTATCTAAATCTAGATGATTATGCCTTGCTCTTTTAATTGTATAATTAAAGATTTCTAAATAATCTTCAAGAATATACTCTTCTTTTTGTGTCATTTTAAACATTTCCTCTCTTTCCTCAGTTTTTACAATAATTGTGCTATTTTACAAGGAACATTTTTCTCATCTCATACCATGTTTTTATAGCATTTGTTCCCAAGCCCATACACCAATGTAATGAAACATCCTTAAGTGTGGCTAGAAAAAACTTCATTTTTTGAGAATCAGAAGAATAATCATAGCTGCGGCATAACACATCTAATTTGAAAAGAAAAGTTTCTGGGTCTTTGGTTATCATACCATGAAAGTTTGGTAGTTCTGAAGGTGGTATGTTATTCATTATAATTGCAATTGTTGGATCCAAAATTGGAAATCAAAATTCATCCTCTCCAACTGATGCTCCTATTTTTGTTACGAGGAAAATCTCTCTATTGCTAGGGGTAAACCACAACAGACAGAAATGACTGCAAAAATCAACTCTAATCTCAGATATGCTATATAATAAAATATGCTAACGAGACAAGATACAAAGCCTACCTTGTCTAGATGTTCGATGAAGTCCATCGTTGAGCACTTGACTCAAAGAAATACACCTACAACTTGTCCTCAACAACCAATAAATGCAAACATATGGTGATGATATATAATGTTATCCCATTCAATATCATAATCCATCATCATTCATAATAAATATTCCCATGGAATAACAATTCAATTATTTGCAAGATATTAATTGGACAAGAAAAAAGTATTTCTATTAAAATGTAATCAACAAAAGTGAATGAATTACAAACATCCATGCCGGAACGGTTCAGAACCAAGAAACTAAGTACCTTCTAGCTGGGCCTCCACCACTTCAATCCTCCACCAAAGGCAAGCTCATATAAGAGAGACAATGAGGTTCTCAATCAAGTAGGGAAGAGCTTAGGGTATGAACAATGTGTTCAGACTTAAAAGGACAAAGGGATGCAGAATCAATATGAAGTGAATAATTTCTCCAGAGTAACTTTGCTCTCAAAGTTGAATTCTTCTCTTCTTTTCCATAGCTCGGATATGGCCCATTTATATCCTTCAAGTGGAACTGAAGGGCCGAGTCGAAATGTTTCCAATATATGGAAGGTCAAGGATCATGGATCCCATGACGTGACATGGAAACCCAACACTATTTTTTAATTTTGGGCACAAAACCCAATGTACGCGGGATGTAGTGGTGCAACCTGCGTATACGCGTGTTGTACAACAATTAGGGAGCGTATATGTGGAAAAATATTGTTTTTAGCTCTGTGATTTGAAAAAAGGGACTTCAATTCTACATAGGGAAATGGAACAAGGCCTTCTAATCAACTTTGCATAGGGTGAGGCAAATCTTGCTATAACAGATGCCCCCTAATGTGTGAGGTCAGAGGAGTATATGTGATGGCCAAAATACATTATAATACCCAGAAGTGGAGTAATGGAGACTCAGCTGGATGAACTAGTTGCTCATGAGAATATTACAATCTGTATTGACTTTGCACACATGGTTGTCAATTTGAATTACACTGCAGATCCATGTGAAAATTCACCAAACAACTGTTCATGGACATGAATAAGCAATACAAAGGTGGCTACATGCCAAAGGATGTCATAGTTATGATCAAGGCCCAGTAAAACTAGTCTCAAAATCAATATGAATATGTCTATATAAAATGGAGTACAATATGATCCCCCATGATGACTGAAGTCACATAGGTACTGGTCCAATGAGAGATAGAAACAACTTAGGAAACCTGGGACTATGAATTGATGTCTTTGAGTCTTCTACACATTCCGCCAAAGGTGCAAGTCTACATCGTGTGAATAAAGGAGTTGAGGTTGAACACAATGAGACTTCATTTGATTACTGGTCATTAAGGTATTTCGTTAACAAACACAAGACATCCTACCGATAATGAAAGTAGGTATCAAGGCACTGAGTAAATTCTTACAAGTGTGAATAAAGGTGTCGGGGTCGAACACTTGAAGAATCCATCGATCAGCGGACATTGATGTATTCCCAACTATCGATGGCGGGAGAACCTGCCACTAATGACTGCAAGCCTCTAGGTACTCATAGGACTCTAGGTCTCGTTTCCAGAATAGATGGGATGAATTTGATGGAAGGAGCTTGATGATTTGTAGGAAAGTGGGAGCTTGATGATTTGTAGGAAATTAGATGAAGAACATGTTCATGAACCAATGACCTTGTGCATCTTTCATGTGTACCAGATGCAAGAGGGACATGAAAAATAACCTCTGAATATAAACCAATAAGGAAAAATGCTGACAAAGGTGAGGAAACCACCAATAAGGATAATGGCATCCAAGACACTTCATGAATCCCAATGTGTGAATATATTTATTTTTGCCGAACACAAGGAAAACCCCCCAGTCAACAACCAATGATGAAATGTCGACTGTTAGGATCAAGGTTACCTACCAATGATGAAAGTAGGACCAGGTTGCACAATAGGACTACAACTTCATGTAACTCTGAGACACACTAAGGGTATGGATGACATGCAAAGTCAAGAGTTCTGAGGAATGGTTGACATAGGTTGACAGACATCCTTTAAACAAGAGCATGATGCATATGGAAGACTCTGGAAGCATAGACTTGATGATGAAAATTTGTGATGCAGGAGGCATCAATCAAACTCTCCATAGGGACTAGAAGAGTAACTAGTAGGGGGAGTAAACTCTAAGTAATGATATCACCTTCCTAAGTTCATGCTAAACCCAACATTTTTATGACAGGTGGACTCAAAATTTTTGTGCTCTATTCAAAGGCGACACAACTTCTGCCAATATAAGATAATATTCTTTTCCCACCCGACTTTTTTTGTTTTTTCATAGTCAAATGAATGCTATGATACAGAGGAGGAAACGAGTGTCACAAGTAAGCAACTAGTTCCAGTAGTGGAACATACCTATGATCAATGCAAGGAGGTGCATGCAGGATATGGACACTCAGGGGAATGTTTCCTCTTGGGTATAGGGTGTCAAGATACAAAGGATATAAACAAGGCTCTGCTTGGCTGGTGATGCAAATTGCTGAGGTGATAGGATTATAATGCAAAAGCAGGAACCGACAATAGGCTCCATACTGCAAGCAAGAGAATGAGATGAAATTATAGCTTAAAATCAAACATGTGGGGTTGCTATGGGATCCCCCCTCTTTCCTATCATAGCTAATTTATTCATGGATGATTTGGAAAGAAAAGCCCTTATTTCCTCACCCTTTCAACCCAAATATTGGAATAAGTTTGTCGATGATACTTTTGTTATTTGGCCCCATGGTTATGACAAATTAAATGAATTTTCAAATCACCTCAATAAACAATCCAGTCACATCAAATTCACTATGGAGGTTGAATATAAAGGCAGTCTTCCTTTTCTAGATGTCAAGGTCACAAAAAGACTCGATGGATCCTTAGCCCACCAAGTTTATAGGAAGAAAACTCACACTGAACTATACCTTCATGCCGAATCCCATCATCACCCTGCCCAAAAATTAGGGGTTCTCAACACCCTAGCTACTAGGTCCTTCAGAATCTCTGATGATGAACACCTCGATGAAGAGAAAAACCACCTCCTCAAGTTTTTCAAGGATAATGGCTATAAAAAAACATCCAATGTTTAGAGCCTTTCAGAATGCTTCTAAAATACCTAGAATTAAGGCACAAACAAATAATGATGTGTCCAAAGTTTTCTTACCATACATACAAGGAACAATAGATAAGCTTGCTAGGATTTTGAAGAAGAAAAATATTGGGGAAACTTTCAAATGCATAAACACTATTATGAATTCCCTTAGGTCGGTCAAAGACCCTCTTGATCCCATTGAACAAAAGGGTGTCTATATGATCCCTTGCTCGTGTGGTAAACAATACATAGGTGAAACAGGTCGGTCCTTTAGAAAGAGAATTCAAGAACATGTCATTGATATCAAGCACAATCGCACTCATCCCTCGATGTTAGCAGAACATTCAGATAAAACAAAACATCATATTTGTATTGAAGAGGCCAAAATTATTGCCAAGGTAGATCACTATCAAAATATAAAATTTAGGGAAGCCATCGAAATTGAAAAAACAACCTAACAATATAAACATAGATGATGGCTGGAAGATCAGTCAAAATTGGATCCAAACACTAACCACAAGGACATATTCTAGAAATTAATTAGTAATAATTGATTAGTAATATTTTTAGGTCTTTTATATTTTTAATAAGTTGACTCTTTACTAAATTTTTTTTCATATTTATACACTTGATGATTTTTCAGATTTCCCTCACATCTTAAAACTCTTCCTGATGATGCACCACATTTGTTTGGTCTGAAACATCGAATAAAAAACTGATGCGATGAATATGAAAGAACTACCTTATCATAACACCAGTCGCAAAAGTCTCAAAATTGAAAAAATGTCATTTTTCGTAATCTTAGTCTACTTGGTTTGAAAAAGGGGTAAACTTGCACCAAATAAACATCCTTTCAAATCCAATTTACAAGTGTGAAAGAGACAAGTTCACTCGACAATCTTTTCACTTTTTGAGAGAGTTGGAAAAGAGCTTAAATCAGACTCGTTGGGAGTCCTCTAGGTATAGGTCAGCATGTTTATGAGTAAGAAATGAGGTTCAAACATAAATTCATGTATTATCTATAAGGGACTCCCAATCGTACAGAAAAAAGTCTCTGCATGGGCACCAAATGAAGCAGGGAATATAACTAGGGTACCCATGTTTGGTAAGTCTCTACCATTCGATAACGACACTTCTAGTTGCAGATAGAAGGTTTTGTGTCACTATTAAATAGGTTCATACTTAAGGCATATGAGTTGCAGTCATAGGATGATGCAAGTGTGTATGATGGATTGTGTACCTATCCTATATGTTGGGTGATGAAAATACTTGTCCAAAGTTATGAATGGGCGACATGGCGCTGAAAAAATGCAAGAATCCATGGATAAAACCACCAAAACCAACTCCACCCACTGTTATATTAGTCCATTAGGTCAAAATATTGTACAAAACTATGTAAAGTGGGTAAAAAGTTTCTATAAATATTAAAAAAAAACAGTTTTACTATACCATTTGTATTTTTTATCCAAATAGTGTATTTTGGTTCAAATTGCCTTTGAATTTCAACTATTGGTTGTGGGATCTACGAGTGACAAAATCGACAACCGTCTAGACTAGGTAATTCATCTTTATCCCCTCTTTCTTTCTAGTGGACTAAAATTTGCAATTAGGTCTCTTTTTTAAAGTTTTTTAGGGTGCAACTTAGAAACTAAGGTGTACGCGGGCTATAGATCATCGAGTCGTGTATACGCGACTGTTTGCAAAACAACTTGCGTGTAAGCAACCCTATATGCGACTGTGTACATTGTAGCTTGCGTACATGTCTGTGGATAAGGTTTTTTAAATGTTTCTAACTCAAAACATGGTTTGAATCTTGCAGGATGGTGCGACAGTGGAGAGAAAGAGAGCATGAAGAGGTGGATGTTGCAGTGGAGAGAGATCCAGGGCCCCAGATGGCCTTAAAGAGACGTGGGATGTACAAGTTTTGGGATATCAAAGGTATGAGGGTTCAAGTGAGACTGCTTCAGCTACTTATGAACTACTGAGATCCGGATACTGAGACCTTTAACTTTGATGGACAACCATTAAGGATTGAAGTTGAGGACATCTACTTCTTGAAGGGATTGTCGCACCGGGGTGAGGTGGTCAACCTCAAATATTGGGGAGCTAGGAGTGGTATGAACATAGAGGATTACATAGACACTCATTGCATTACAGGGACCGAGAAGGTAGGTAGCCAACTCCCAATTAGAGCAATCAATAATTTGAGTCTCAAGATTGTTGTCCTAGCGGTGACAAGGATCACAGGGTTGACCTCTTTGCACCAGGCATCGAGGCCACTTATGTTCTATTCAGTGGAGTGCTTGTGACCCATGGTTTACAAATGGTGCACCTCATTGTTGGCCAACATGAAGAGCCAGCTGACAGACTACAAACTAGGTAGAAAGAGTAACTTTGGGTTCGTGTCTATCCTTTGTAGTTTTTTCTTTGAGTGGGTTCCAAGCTTGGGCCCTAGAGTTGAGATTGTTCTGCATGGACCTCGTGATCCAACCATGGCATGATGGACCAAGGTGATGAGGTGAAAGAGGGGTGGTAGGGTGCCAACACCCTATAATGATGAGTTTTTCTTCTAGTAGAGTCGACAGGTGATGGCTTTGGAGGAATACCCTTACGTAGGGATTGACTTCAGAGGAGATCCAGACATGACGTTACCACCAGGTTTTGCCTACAGAGACATAGGTATGTCAAATTGTTTTGAATATTTCATTTTTTTGTATTTTTTCATAAGAAAACAAAAATATTTTTTGATGATGTCAGGTACTAAATAAACATGTATGTGACATAGACGTAGGTGCATGACAGCCGGATGTGATTCCACGACACCGATAGAGGCACCGGGGGGATGAGGTAGTGGGAGGGGATGCTGATAGAGTGCTTCAAAACGTGCAGGGAAACTTGTCTCATTTGATACAAAGGATTCCCATGGTTCAGGTAGAGGATCTGTCGGAGGCTATGTAGCGACAAGTGGTAGGCGTGCCTTGTTCTTGGGTACGACTCTTTAGACATTTCGTAAACACCATAGTATGCTATCATGAAACTCATCTGATGCCACATGCATAGATGTCATGATTATTGTATGATCAACCGTATATGTATTTTGAGGGTGTCAACCCCAATTTTGTACTATAACATCATATTTTTTGGAGAGATGAAATATATATAAAAAAATTGATCTTCGGCTTTACTTATGTTACAATGTGTACATTGATGAAAGTGTTTTCTCTGCTTTAGTTATGTGACAAATGGAAATCTAAAAAAAATTAGCATATGCATCAGACACATAATTATAACTTCTAGGTATGTGATGATAAGTAATCAAATCAAAATGTCATTCTAAAAGTCGTACCCGTAAGAATCATCAGAGTAGAGTAGGGTCTCGCACACAGTAACTATTGTTTAACTGACATACTACTAACTGGGAGTCCATGCAAACGTTTAATGAGTGAATACCATGTGAAATGGCATCGCGTAAAAGTTCTATAACAACGCTATACTCGGCCACATTATTTGTGGATGTCCATAGGCAAACGCCACCTGAAGACACCGGTAGACACTCGGGTGAGTAAAAAACCCAAGCGGAAGAAGACAAGTTCCGTGTATGATGACTGACCCCGTCTGTGAATCCTAAGTAGACCGAAGACTCTGTTGACATTTTCCAACAAAGGGAAAACTTGATAAGCAATATGAAGACAAAAACAAAGGGAAAATATATATACACTAAAATACATTAGTATACAAAGAGTTACGCCCAAGATTGGGGCTAAAGTGTAATATCTTTTGAAATAGAACCCATTCTTGGGTTTAGCAAGCCTGTTCCCTTCATAGTCTTCTAATTCATAGGCTCCTTTTTCTAAGACACATCACATGATATAGGGACCGTGCCACATTGGTTTGAACTTGTCTTCCCCCAATGGTTCTTTGGCTTGATCATATATAAGGACCAAGTCACCCTTAGTGTACTACTGAGGATGGACAGACTTATCATATTGGACCTTGACACATATTTTATTCGCTTCGATAGCCATGGAGGCGGCTCGACGCTGCTCATCTAGACTCTCTAGGTGTATGAGGTGTTGTTTGAGATCAAAAGTGTCAGGTAGAAGCGCAACTGCCAATCTAAGAGAAGGGATTTCACATTCAATAGGTGAGATCGAATCCACATCGAGTACTAACTGGAAAGGTGAAAAACTAGTGGAAGTTTTAATCGAGGTTCGGTATGCCCAAAGTGTTGGGTAAAGCATGATATGCTGGTCAGATTTGCTCTAGCTGACAGTTTTCTACAAAATGGTCTTGAGAGACTTGTTTATGGCCTATACTTGTCCATTTTATTAGGGGTAGTAAGGGGGAGAATGACCATGTTTAAACCCTTGTTTTGATGCTAATTCTTCCATCATTTCATTCTGAAAGTGACTTCCATGATCAGTGACAATCTCACTTGGGATTTGAACCTGTCTATAATTTGATTGAATATGAAGAAGGAAATAGTCTTACCATTAGACTTAACTATAGGCATGGCCTCAACCCACTTACTAAAGTAATATATGACCACAATAATGCTTTGATGCCCCCGAACCAAAGTTGGGTTGCAATCCACAAATCCACCCCCCACTTGGTGAAGGGACCAATGGTAACGACTGGATGGGGAGGAGTTGGATGCGAGCACATTTTCCAAGTGAACACCTGGCAGGGGTGACACTTCTTAACCACTTCGATGCAATCTTTAAAAACAAACGACCAAAAATAATAGGCTCACAAATTTTTTTGGTATGTCGCAAGCCCAGATAGATGACCACCACAAGCCCCACTGTGGCAATTGTTTAGAACAGACTCAAATTCTTCATGAGTCAAACAACCATGCAATATATTTTCTACTCCTCTACGATACAAAGTTTCACCAATTATAAGGTAATTATTATCTTGGTATCGTATACCTCATCGGTCATCTCACGAGAGATGCTGAGGGAACTTCAAAGTTCGAAGATAGACAAAAATATCTCCATACCAGGGGTCTGATGATGAGAAAAGGAAAATGTGTTCATCTGCAAATGAATCAACATGAATGACATCCTCATATAACCAAGGAAAGTAAGATATTAACTCTGTTAAAACTAGTGATTTTTTGGACTTCGCCAAAGCGAAATCGAGATCGAATTCTTGTATAATGACAATCCATTTATTGTACTTTCCCCCTATGATACACCTAGTAAGGAAATATCTAATGGATTGACATTGGCAATCATAGTAGTTTTTCAAAGCAATATATAGTGGCGTAATCGTTGGACTGCATGAACAAAAACCAAAGCTAGCTTTTCAACATGAGAATATTTGAGTTCAGGGCCGAATAAGTTTCGAATAAGATAGTAAATAGTGTGCTCCCAGAGCTCATCATCCTCTTGAACCAACACTATACCAATCATCTCTTTGGACGTGGTGACATAAATAAAGTAATCTCTACCGTAGTCTGGAGACTTCAACAGAGACATCGATATCAAAGATTTCTTCAAAGCATCAAAGGATTCCTAGGATCACTCATCCTATATAAAAGGAGTGTCCTTCTTTAAGAGATGCATGAAACCCTTAGTAATATTGGCATAGTTCACTATAAACTGTCGTAAAAATTTAGCTTTCCCCTGTAAACCTTGAAGTTGACGAATAGTGCGTGGGGGAGGCAATCAAAGTATTGCCTCAACATTTAAAGGATCTACCATGATCCCATTATCAGAGACTAAAAATCCTAGAATTTGACCTGACCTAACGCAAAATATGCATTTATGAGGGTTCAAAAACTAGTCGAAGGTGTTTAGGGTAAACCACTCTCTTACAGGAGTGAGCATCGAGATCGTTGAGATAGGCTTCAACTATGTTCTTGAGATCGTGAAATGTGAAGCTCATAGCTCGCTGGAAGGTTGCTTCGATGTTATTAAGTCCGAAAGGCATCTTCTGGTATGCAAAAGTACCCAAGGGAAAATAAATGTCATCTTATGTTGGTCCTCGACTTTAATATGAATTTGGTTATACCCGGAAAATCCATCAATAAAAGAAAAAACTTCGCTTCCCGCACATTCGTCAAGAATATGATCGATGAAGGGTGTCGAGAAGTTGTCTTTGGTAGAGGCTTTATTCAGATCACAAAAATCCATGCATACGCGGATGTTTCCTTGTTTTTTATTCACATGAATGGGATTGAATACCCATTCAGTCAAGGGAACTGGGTAGATAAATCCAACATTAAGCAGTTTTTCTACCTCTTCCTTAATAACAAGGGCCTTCCTAGGATTGACAGCTCTAGTTCGTTGTTGAACAGGCTTAAAATCCGGGTAGGTTTTAATCTCATGTTCGACAATACAAGGGTTGATTCCTGAAATCTCTTCATATGACCAAGAAAACACATCACATAATTCTTTGAAGAGCTTGGTTTAGATCATAATTTATTCCGGTGAACAATATGCACCGATGTATACATTTTTCAACCTTGCTAAGAATATGAGAGATATCGATCATGATGATAGGAGAGATACTCGCCATGTTTCCTTCAACATAAATTTCGTGTGTATCAAGTGGAACTACGGCGTGACCGACTATCTCGCTCAAGGTAGATATAAAATCATCTTGTTTGATTTTGGCAAGCTCTGGGAGAAAATAAGAGTGATAATTCATATCATCCCATGGCCTGTCAGAACCATTCATGGCCTCTATGATAGCTTCATCTGAAGGTAAAGTTTCATCGAGGAAGTCATGTGAACAGGATGATGAATTGGCCCACACGTGCTCTAGAACAGGATCTTCCTCGCCCGTCTACGAGGTAATAGGATCTGCAACAACGAAAGAGTCAAGAATAGCCTAATACGCTATCTCTATTGCCGATAGTGGCATGGCCATTCCAGTATGTGACTAACCTTCACAAGACGCAGTCGAGGAAGGTAGGGTCCAAGGATTGTTAAAATATGAAGTGCAGAAAGGAACATACCTCTTTGACGAAGAAGACCTACTGGACATGGTTTATATATGATGAACCGATACCATGAAGTTGAAGGTACCCATAAGGGATGAATACATTTCGACACTGATATTCTCAGTTGTCAGTTGAGAATTGTCGATCACGGGGATTGATGGTCCAACAGATACATTGGGGCTAGCGTACGCAAAGGAGAATTGGTCAATCATCGCAATCTTCCCATCGCGAGGAAATAAAAGAGTGTGGAAGACGGACGATACGATTACATTCATAGCATAAGTCCAATTGTGTCCTAGTAACATGCTATAGTCGAGGGGTGAATCAACCACCTTGACATCCACCTCTACTGTCTTCCCACCTAACTAGACCGAGAAGGTAGGAAGAATACCATGAGGGTGGAAGGAACGACCGTCAAAAGAAGTCAACATGGTCGGAGAGCCGAGGGCTTTCCAACAGACCAGGGACATCACACATGTTGCAGCGCCTTCATCAACAATAGTGCGTTTGATGGTATACTTTGAGTAACCCACATGGATTTGGAATACCGCATGGTAAGGCAAGCGAGGCTTCACATCTATGATGTCAAACTTGATAACTTTAGAGCCACAAGGATCTAGATATCCTAATGCAGATAGAAAGGCATTCCTCTGTGAAGGACACATCTGGAGTACCTCCAGAGCTGACATCGCACAAGGGGTTTGACCCAGATCCTCAACAATAGATTAATTCTGGGTGGCTCTAGCATTAGGATTGTGGGTAGAGTGCTTGAGTAATCCTTTCGGAATATGAGTCTGGGGCTCTGGTTTTTCGATCTGTAAGGGCATCTCCAGAGGAGGGGGAGACTCTAGACTAGGAACAGTCTATGGAGAACTATAATCACGAGACCAAGTGGCTGCATTAACCTCATATTTAGCCATATTGATGCATAAACGATCACCGTCTTGTGTTGATGGGTTTTGACTCCCACTTTCCGCATTTTTAGCATTTGAGGAGCTTGAGGCCATGTGCTGATTATGTGGAAAAGGATTAGTCAGCACAGTGGGCTGTAGAGATAAAATCCTCACAGCTTCAACGAGTTTGGGGCATAAGTGGGTAAGGTGATCATCTGTACAAATATTGCAGGGAAACTTCACCTTACGCCTTTATTTCTTTCCCTCACCAGCATTATTATTTGACTTCTCATTATTACCATTTTCCTTGGGTTTATTATTATTCTTCCCAGCCCTACGATTATTACCACATCCTTTACTTTTATTCCCTCCTGGTTGCTGGTTACCATTCATGTTAGTCAATGATTGCATAGAATATACATTCGTCGACTGAGTGGGAGTGGAGGAAACATATGAAACAGGCCCTCCTATAGATTGGTTTAGAGACAACTCTTTCAAATGGCTTGTCATCGAGTCTGCATATTTCACATTGGCGGAGCCTACAATGCCATTAGCATGAGGCCTAAGCTTTTGTCTAGGGTCATAGTTTGACCTCGGTGTGTCTGTAATAATATCGTATAGCATCCCAGATTGAGCATATATGAGCTCTAACTGATGGGCTTTAAAAATCGCTTCTTCCTCCTATGTAACCCCAGATGTAGAAACATCCTTCGAAATATAAGGCTATAGAGACTTAAGGAACCACTCTAGCAGGAATTCTGGGGGTATGTAGGCCTTGATCAACCTCTTCTCCTCTTCTGTCTACACCACTCCTGGATGTGATTCGAGATGTGAGTGGCTTTGTCTTGACAAAATGCCAACAAAAGTTCTATGCCAACATCGTAACGAACCGACAATTGGAAGTGGTTGAGGAAGACTAAAACCATCTGATTAAAAGTTCTGTATGTCCCCCTTGGTAGATCTATATACCATTTTGAGGAAACCCTCGTTAGGGTGCGTTGAAACAATGTTAACTGAATAGAACCGTCATTAAAGTAATTCGAAGAGCACCAAAGGTGAAAAGTAGGGATGTGATCACTAGGATCCTCACCAGTTTTGACTTCAAATTTTGGAATATCCGAAGGAAGATTGGTGGGGACAGGGGGCCATGTTGGATCATGATGCATAGGGTCATTCATTAACTTAGACAAGTCTGGTATATTTTGCGTGGACAGAAAAGGGAGACGAGGTTGCGGCATCTGGCCCCAAGCTCCTTGGAAAGATTTTTGTTGGGGAATCACATCCCATCTAGGGTTCTGGTATGCACCATGTCCCTGTCCGAGATTATAAGACCCTCCTAAAAAATGATTCATGAGGGGTTGGTTGGGCACCATTCCAGTAGGAATTTTATGATGAGGTTTGTAAAAACTGCCCCCAGCTGGAGTGGCTCCATATTGGGGGTTGCCCAAGGTATAAAACTGACCTCCTCCGGGTGTGAATTTGGAAGATAAAGGTGGATTCTTCATTCCAAACATGTTGGTCATAACTAGTACAAAGGAGGTGGGTGTAAAGGATGGACTGTAAGAAGTAGCTTTTCCGCCAGGTTGGTTACTCCATCCAGAAACATTAGGACCAGGATTAGACCCAGGGTTAATAGGAGGAAGGCCATCAACTATAGGATTCATTTGTGGGACATCGACACCACCAAATGAAAATGGAGTATGTGGAGGAGCCATGCCCCCAAGTCCAACACTAGTATTCGGACTAGACACTGGGATGGAGGATGAAAATTGTGATGTGAAATTCGGCATACCATAAGAAAAAGGGCTAGAGGCCATAGGGATGGACTGAATATTGTAGCCCAGCAAGTGACAATAGGACCAAAAAGGGTTTGTTTCTATAGGTTGAGTATTCAATATAGGGCGGACATGAGTGATGATAAGAACCTCTGACACTACAATCATTGTGGTTAAAGGTGTCGAAGGAGTATCATTAACTATAGTAGGTATGGGAATTGAAGGACTCCAAGTATATTTCTAACTTGATTCAGTACTCATACTTGTATGATCACAAATCTGGTAAGTGGAAGTGTGTGTACCGCGTTTGATAACTTCACGCATTTTAGAAGGAAAATAATCAAATGTGGTGGTAATTGTAACAAGCGGAGAGACCTACAGGGAATTTGGTCTGGCTCCACAATGAATCAAGACTTGAGATATAAAAATAAATCCTAAGGCCAACTAGTAATCAAGGAACACACCAAAATGAAATAAACAAAAGGCCAATATGCACACAACCAAGATAAAGTGGCTGAAAGGGGAATCCCTCCCTAAAGTAGGTATGCCTCACCTAAGAGGGGCCTGAGACTCCCTACAAAAGATCGGAGGTATCAAAATCAGTTATAAGGGCCCTCATGGAATTAACAACTAGTCGGTCAGATCCCCCCGAAGAGGTAATCCTCCATAAACGTTGTGTGTTGTCTGACCCTTATCTGACCCAGGGTACCTGCAAAATAACCCCTGCAAGTAACCTATGTGGTACCTATGTCAAGAAACTAAGCAATCACAGTATAATCGATGCGTAGGTGAATAGTCGTAAGTCAGGTCTATCGTATGGGCAGGGTAACAAAGACCGAAACCTCGAAAGCACTGCCTCTCATAGAGGTAAAGGTACTAGCAATATCCCCATATATGTATAGATCCCCAGAAATATATTTGACGCTAAGAAGGTATTGGGGGGATATCCCCTCAACCAACTTCACGTGACCTCGTGTTTAACTCCAGTGTAAGTGGAGCCTCCTGACTTCACCAATTATAAAATGGATTTCACCACTTCCTTAGTCAGCCACATATCTTGATTTAATAGCCTTGGAGAAGTTTACTCACAAAATCCTATTCCAAGGCTCTAAATCTCAAGCTATTTTGTGCACCCTAGAAAATAAATTCGTTTCTAATCAATTTTAAATTATCAACGTTTCTTTTAGTGGCCTTGCTTACTAAAAAAAGGTGTGGTTGTGACACTAATGATGTTATGACTCAACAAGTAAAATAAATGAATATGAATAAAATGCAAAGTCATAACTTCAATTCCTAATAACTGATAAGCTTTTCAAATGCAATTTTCAATTTAGTTATGCAATTCCAAATAAGTTGCAATCTTTCTATACATGTACTAAGATCAATGATAAGGACCCAAAAGATCAAATGCCAACAATGAAAAATGCTTAATAGTTTTGTATTTTCAATATAAAAGAATAAAAATGCAAGGACTGAACAACAACTTGATATAAAGATTCTACTATATGTAAACAAAGACAAACCAAGTAGGATATCAAGTAGCAAATACCCAACCCAAGATGCAAGGACAATCAATGAAAATGATGATGAGAAAGGGACTACCCAAAAAATCAACCAAAGAAAGGTTTACTATCATTCTACAGGCACTTAACAGTCATAACATAGACCCAAGAATACTCAACAACCATCACAACTTACCCAACAAACATCAAACTTAGAAACCAAACAGAAAAAGTTGATGTATGCGACTCTTCAGGAGAAAACCACGTATATACGCCTCTTGCAGGAGGAAAAATCGCGTATGTACACGACTGTCAGGAACAAATCTGCATATATGTGTTAAAACACTTATAGGCTAAGGATAAGGCCAAGAAACTCAGACTCAAAATAAATAGAGGCTATCAAGTAATAAGACGACAAGAAACTCAATATAAATGAGAGAAATCAAAGGAGAAAAACACTCCAAACCCTGAAAACAAGATTCTATCCCCAATATGGTCGCCAATTCTATTACGAGGAAAATCTCTCTATGTCTAGGGGTAAACCAAAACAGAAGGAAATGAATGCAAAAATCAACTCTAATCTAAGATATGCTATATAATCAAATATGCTAATGAGAGAAGATAAAGAGCCTACCTCATCCAGACATTCGATGAAGTCCATCGTTGAGCACTTGACTCAAAGAAATACACCTGCAAATTGTCCTCAACAACCAAGAAACAAAAGCATATGGTGATAATATATAATGTTATCACATTCAATAACATAATCCATCAACATTCATAACAAATATGCCCATGGAATAACAATTCAAATATTTGCAAGATATTAATTGGACGAGAAAAGAGTATTTCTATTAAAATGTAATCAACAGAAGTGAATGAATTACAAACTTCTACATCGACATGGTTTAGAACTGAGAAACTAAGTCCCTTCGAGCTGGACCTCCACCACTTCAATCCTACACCAAAGACAAGCTCATATAAGAGAGAGAATGAGGTTCTCAATCAAGTAGGGAAGATCTTGGGGGCTGAACAATGTGTTCAGACTTAAAAGGACAAAGGGATGCATACTCAATATGAAGTGAATAATTTCTCCAGAGTAACTTTGCTCTCAAAGTTGAATTCTTCTCTTCTTTTCCATAGCTCAGATATGGCCCATTTATAGCCTTCAAGTGGAACTGAAAGGTCGATTTGGAACGTTTCCAATATATGGAAGGTCAAGGATCATGGATTCCATGACGTGACATGGAAACCCGACACTATTTTTTAATTTTTTTCACAAAATCCGATGTACACGGGTTGTAGTCATGCAATCTGCATATACACATGATGTACAACAGTTAGGGCGTGTATATGTGGAAAAGTATTGTTTTTATCTCTGGGATTTGCAAAAAGGGACTTCAAGTTTGCATAGGGAAATGGAACAAGGCCTTCTGAGCAACTTTTCATAGGGTGAGGCAAATCTTGCTATAACAATTTTCTTTGGCCTCTCTTGTCGTTCTTCATCTCCACCTCTAGGCCCTCTTTCTTCTTCTTGGTCACCAAATATTCCAGTCATGTTGTCTTCTCTGACATGTACAAAGTCTTCTGATGTAGTAGAGAATTCTAGTTCCTCAATAGGGTTTTCTGGAAATACAATTTCAAGTTGACCATTGAGTAATTCTTCTTTTGAAGGCTTGGATGGAAGTATGAAAACTTGTTGTGAGGTTGATGGAACTTTTACTGATTTAGAATTTCCTTCTCCAAATGTTCCTTTGCCTTTTGTTTTTGTAGTCACAATCCTTCATGATCATCCTCCTCTTGTAGTTCTACCTATAGATGGATTAGCTAACGATGTGGCTCTTATAGTACCATGTGTGTAAAATCCCTCCATACACAACACAAGTACGTGAATAATATGAGGTGACTAAATTTTTATTCTATGTGTTTACAACAAGATATGGGATTATCTTCTACACCAATTATGTAAGCGAAGATAATAAATTATTTTTTTCTTTTTATCTAGATCGATGTCAATTCATCATTATTCAATTCATTATTTTAATGCTTGCGCCAAACAAATGTAACTCAACCATTGATGTAGTCCGATCCTTGTGTAAGCCATAAATTGATCATTTTCTAATAATTGGATATCAAGAACAAGAATTACAACGTTTAATAGAATCAAGAATTTAGTTCAACTTTAAGATACACATTACCTTTGGAAATTCAAATGATATGACTTAAATGTTTTAATAACGTTTATCTATTTAACCTTCAAGGGTATATAAATTTTCCATGGATTCTCACTATTAATTCCATAGGATATAACCATGCTTACAATATTCTATATTTCTTAAATTGCACTTTCGTATAATTTCATTTATATCAAGCTTTTAAGCAGTAAATTAAATTCACTTCCAATATAATAATAATAATAATAATAATAATAATAATAATCTATTTTTAAGGTCACGGCCAAGCCAACACACCAAATTGGTTTATGAGACCCCCTTGTTTGTGGGACAAGGGACCCCCCTCCACCCAGCAATTTGACTGGTAAAGTCTACGAAGGTATACATACCCTACCCCCCTCTGGATTTGAACCTGTGACCTCTTAAGAGGAAACACATGTTCTTAACCATCAATCCCACTCAGGTTGTATATACTTTAGATAGACTAATATATTGATTAGCATATATATTATGAGAACAATTATATATGTATATATTTATATATATTTTAATTATACTAGTTATATAATTATGAAGTTGCAATCGAATAGAATTCTACCTACCAATAATGTAGACATAGCCTAACCAACAATCCTCCTCAATCGATCCTAAATTTAAAATTCATTAATTAGTCAATTCAATAACATATAACTGATAAGAGAAATTTCACGAAAGCTCCATTTACGGGTTGATGAAATATGAGTTAACAATACATGAATCATTAATTAAACAAGAGTTGCGTGGCAACTTAGTCCCTGCTATGCAGATTTGGAAATGTATAAATGTAACGATTTAAAACAATAATAAAACTAAATTATATAATGTATGACAAACACTACAATCACTCCCATCACTGTTGCAATAGTCTAAATGAAGCCATCACTGCTGCAATAGTCCAAATGCAGCAAAGTTTTCAAAATTGTTAAATCTACTTTTGAAATTTTAGCAAAAATTAAATCCCCAATTTATATGAGGACATTTGAAAAAACTGAAAAATATTGACCTATTATCCTACTTATTTCTATAGCAACTAAAAATATTGACCTATTATCCTACTTATTTCTATAGCTAATAAGGAGAATATCATTGCATGTTTACATAAATTTTTTTTTTAATAAATTTTCAAAAAATATTGTTAAACACTATTTTACAGTGGCTACAGTTAAAGTGGCCAATGCCCAAAATAAATGTCGATTTACACTTTCTGCAATTGTCATATTTACTATGAAAGCAAAAGCCACTTTGAAAAAAAACTCAGACAATTAGTGGGAAAGTGATTTATGTGTGAATACATCAAATTGATTTCCTGACATATCTTATTTTATTTTGATGCATGCATTTAAAAAACCTGAAGAAAGATTAATATGTTGAGGTTTCATCAAAGGATGATGATGAAGTTCTACCACCCTAACCCTATTTGTGTCATCGAATAGAAGCAATTATGTTTTCCTAGGAATACACTGCATTCATATTATACTTTTACTCCCAGAAAACAATTCCAACATAATTTCAACACCTATCTAGCCTATATTCTGGATTGATTCATCAAACCTGTATATTAGAACCTTGGATACTTGAGCTTCATATAAATCCAAGAATCAGGTACACTCATCAAAAGCTACCAAATCAAAACCCAACATAATTTCAACACCTATCCAGCCTATATTCCGGAATGATTCATCAAACTTGTATATTAGAACCTTGGATACTTAAGCTTCATATAAAGCTAGGAATCAGGTACACTTGTCAAAAGCTACCAAATCAAAACCCAACATAATTTCAACACCTATCCAGCCTATATTCTAGAATGATTCATCAAACCTGTATATTAAAACCTTGGATACTTGAGCTTCATATAAAGCCAGGAATCGGGTACACTCGTCAAAAGCTACCAAATCAAAACCCCCTTTAAAAGTGCAAATAGGATTGCTCCTTCGCAGAAATGGTCCTATCTTTGGGAATATGTACAAGTTCAAACTATCACGTACTTTGTCATCGATAAAAACAAATAACTCACCACATCTTAGAAAAGCCACATTTTTTATATCTTCTATCTCTAGATCACAACACACTAATTCAGATGGGTCCGAGAAACATGGGACAATGCTATGCATGGAATTTGAATTTAACTCATCTAAGTCTTTTTTCTTTGGTGCCATCTCTACAATCATCCATTGTATAATGGGTTTTTCTTCTTCACTTGAAATTCGCAAGATTTCCTCCAAAGCTCCTAACCCCCTATATGACCTTCCGATAGAGCAGCTTTCAATATATGCACGTCTTCCAAGTACTCTTCTTTGGGATAAATTTTTCTTTGTTCAAGTAAGAAAATTATGTTCATTTTTTAACTGCTTCTCCTGAAGCTTTTCTGCTGCCTCCTTTTCGGATTCATATTTTTCATAAGATGGAATAGCATATTCTTCCTAATCATTGGTATATGACAATTTGGTTGAATTCTTCTTTCCATATCTGTAGATGGATGAACAAAGGTATTTCTATTTGTGAATCACGAAAACAAAATTGTTCAAGGTCTCATCAAGATTAAAATTAAAAAAAAACTTTATTTTCCATTGCAGGTATGATTCTTGCAACTCTGGTGAAAGGTTTGCTTTCACAGATTCTAATTCAGAAAAAATAATATCGAGGCTACCAGAATTAAGAAATTTCTTGATGTCAAAAATATTGATATTCTTTACTTGGTCTAAAGTGTAATCGCTCATCAGAAAAGCCACCAAACGTTGTTTTTCACTGAAATTTCTCTCTGTAAAAGAAATTTTGTCAATAATAGGTGGACCAAAGCTCTTCATTTTCTCTAAATTACCATTGTTCATAAGAAAGCCCAGGAAAACAATATTTTGTACTATATTTTGGGCCAACCATATCCAGGCACGTCTAATCCCATTTGGGGCTTGAACATTCAACCCCATGCCCCTGTTCAAGGGTACAAACCTATGAATTACTTGCTTCCACACCAAGAACCGAATCTGCCTAGATCTTCGCATTATTTGCAGACTGCTTATGGTCCCATTGGTTTACCGATGAGACTCCCTCCCCAAAGTCACCAATACCTGCATGTGAATAGACATTTACCTTTCTTAGCCACCCTGAACCTCTCGGATCTATCGAGGATTTTAAATGATCCGATCTGTCACTCTCCTCAATGGCCCACCATACTGGCCAAACTACCATCCGACATCCCTAAATTCGATGGCAAACCGGGAGAGGACCCGAACAATCATGTAATGAATTTTCACCTTTGGTGTTCATCCAACTCTTTGATGGATGACTCTATTCGTTTACGCCTTTTTCAGTGAACCCTCACAGGTTCCACAGTGAAGTGGTATATAGAATTACCATGAGGCTTCTTCACCGACTTCAACACCCTTGCTATGGCTTTTCTCACCCACTGCTAGTTACTGATTCGTTACAAAATGAGAATCGAGATTTTGAGTTCTTTCAAACAAACTAAAGCCACTCATATCTCTGATCACATACATGAGTGGCGATAGAGACAACGTCTCATCAAACTCAAACTTCCCGATCAGTTGCTGGTAGAATGGTTCACAAAATCATTCATGAACGACATCGCTCATGACATCGCCATGGGTGGAGTTGTCATAGAAGAATAAACAATCAGTTGTGCCTAATACCTAGACCTCGTTTACTCACAAATAGGTACTCTTTACGACTTACTCCCTGACGCACCTCATCCTTCTACTTCTACTTCTTCAACCACTCCTGCTGTGTCTAACGCAATTGACAGTGTGATTGTCACTTTCCATGCCCAACCGCATTCTGTCCAGACCTCTGGAAACAACCCCAAACCCATTTCTTCTAATGTTCGAAATGCTCTGTCTCTTACCCTCCCATCGACAAGACTTCTGAGGTTAATTCTGTTCAATCTACCCTTGTCGGCAAAAATAAATCCAGAAAAGGAAAGGGTAAGAACAAGGAGGACAAAAATAATTCGCAAATTGAGAAAACCAAAACACCGCCTATTGACGATAGGGATAAGCGCAAACACTGATACCCTTGTCTTATCTATGGTGATGATCACTACACTAATGATTGTCCACGATGAGCTAAGGTTACTAAGTTTCTTCAAGGGACCATGAAACCCCCCACTCCGGCCGTATTGTCACAACCCTTCCCTTCTCAACAATAGGCCCAATTGGTCATTCATGACCAACCTTCCCCCTCCAATACCTCCTATGTCTTAATGTGTACGGGTGATTCAAAGAAGAATGACATCATACTTACCACTCGAGCCAAAGATTATCCTTCCTCCAAAGAGAAGGTTGATGCAACACCTCCTTCGTTGGCCCAACCCTCTCCCACCACTCCACCTACCAACGGTCCTCTTCATCTCGAATGACCGAGCCTAGATACAGTTCTTCGCCCTCCTCCAAAGGGTGTCGTTCGAAAATTGGCTTTCAATCCTCATGCACGTGCTGCCCAGAACTACAGTATTGTCAAAGATCTGGCCCAAGCACCCTCCACGATGTCAGCCCTCGAAGTCCTTCAAAGTTATCCTATACAATGGAAGGCACTGTTGAAAGCTATTGGTGGAATCGACCCTACGGATACGAATTTAATAATTTTTGACTTGGAAGATCACATTCCAAGGTTACCCCCTCAAATCGCATTCCAAATACAAGTTATTGTTTCCGAAAAAAACATTTGTAGGACAGTTATTGATGAGGGTGCCTCGACGTGTGTCATGTCTATTACCTGCTGGAAAGCCATTGACTCTCCTCCTTTGACTGAATTCCACAACACGCTCAAATCCTTCAATGGCTTTGGTTTTAAACCTTATGGTGTCCTCCCTTCGTTGCCTATTACGTTAGAAGGAAAAATGGTCCAAGTTGAAGTGGAGGTCTTTGACGCTCCTCTCGATTACAACCTTCTACTTGGCCGTAGCTGGATTGATTCCATGCATGCAGTTGTGTCGACTCTTTTCCATGTCGTACATTTCCTGCATCAAGGAAAAGTAGTGACCATCGACCAATCAGCCTTCTTCCACTTTGATACATGTACTGGCAATGTACAATTTATTACAAACCCCCCCCGAATACGAGAACGTCGGTGTGGGTCTTCTTAAAGATTCCTCATTAATGGGTACTTTCCCCATCCCACCACCCGATGTTCCACATCCGTTTGTCGCCTCGACCAACATGATATCCACCTCTGTTCACATAACCCCTACGTATTATGACCCATGGATGGTACCCAACCTCGACGATCATCTCCATTATGGTGACGAAATGCCTTTGAGTTTGGTCGAATCCACTTATCAAGCCATTCAATCGGCAACTCGTACCCCCTCTCTTGGTGATTTATCTCTAGATCCTTTCTGCATCATTTTTCCCATGGACGAGATGATTATGTCTATTATGTCCATGGAAGACACCCCTTAGGACGATGGACATCATCGTTCCATCCTCTTCTTGGAACAACACACCATCGAGGGTTAACAATGGATCTCAACCTCATCGACCGTTGTCGTCATTTCTACCATTCCCGAGTCTACACATGATCTGTTCTACGAAGGGAACTTAAGTAATATCTCACCCACCATCCCCCTCAACATATCCATAAAACTTGGAATTGTCGAAAATGTGCATATCGGAGCTTTGTGTTCCCATGACGAAGTTGTCACCTACAAGTCTCTTTTCCAAGAATTTCGTGAAGTCTTCGCCTGGAGCTATGAATAAATGTCGAGTATTGACCCCGACATTATGATACATGAGATTAAGACATGCCTAGATGCTAAACCTGTCCAGCAACGACTTCGTCTGGTCCACCCATGTAAAGAAACCACTATCAAACTTGAAGTTGAAAAACTTCTCAAAGATAGCTTTATTTACCCTGTGGCTCTAACTGACTGGGTTTCCAATCTTGTCCCGATTGACAAGAAACAAGGCATGATTCGTGTGTGCGTTGATTGGGACATTAACAAAGCTTGTCCTAAAGACAACTTTCCTACCCCCTTCATTGACCAGATCATTGACGATTGTGCTGAAAGTGAAATCTTCTCTCTGATGGATGGTTTTTCCAGATATAATCAAATCATTATCGTTCTTGTGGACCAACACAAAACCACTTTTATTTGTCCTTGGGGAACTTTTGCCTATCAGAATCTCCCATTCGGTTTAAAGACTGCCGGTGCAACTTTTCAACGTGCTATGTCTTACACCTTTCATGACATAAAGCACATTGTGTAGCCATACCTCGATGAATTACCCACTCATTCCATGCACTGTGTAGATAATCCAATACACCTCCGTGCCATTTTCCTTCAATGTAGGTTTTACCATATACGCTTGAATCCCCACAAATGTGTTTTCTGCGTAGAATCCAACCGACTTATGGGATTTGTTGTTTCATGTCAAGGGACCAGGGTAGATCCTTTGAAGGTTGAGGCAATTCTTAATCTCCCTCCTCCTTCCTCACTTCGCCAGTTACAAAGTTTGCAAGGGAAGGCAAACTTTCTTCGTCGTTTCATCCCAAACTATGCTGAGCTAACTCTCAGATTTACACGACTGCTCAAGAAAGGTTTTGAGTTCATATGGGATACCACTGCCAACAAAGCTTTTGAAGCTTTGAAATTGTCTTTGACATGCACCACAATACTCTCCCCACCTGATTACAGTCGGGATTATTTCCTTTACTTCGCAGCCTCAAATTATACCATCGTTATGGTTCTCGTCCAGGAGGATGATTCTCATAACAAACATGTCATTTATTACTTGATTCAGAGTCTTAGGACTACCGAAATCAAGTATTTACATGTTGAAAAACTAGCCTTACCAGCCATCCAAGATGTTCAACATTTCCGGCACTATATCCTCTCTCGCAAGACTATGGTCATTTCTAACTGCAACCTTATGCAACACATTCTTACCTTCCAACTGCTAGAGGGAAAATACTCCAAATGGATCATGATACTCCAGGAATTTGACTTAGAATTTGAGCGCGCTAAGTCCAAGAAATCCTTAGTGTTTGCTGAGTTGATATGCGACCTTCCCTGCTCTGACATGGAAAATGTAGCAGCCAATTCATTACCCGATGAATCCCTTTTCTTGATTAGTTTCGATGACCTTTGGTATGGAGATATCATCATATATCTCCAGACCTAGACTTTCCAGCCCAATTTGTCTAGCACTGAACACCGTCGAATACGCTACCAATCCCATCAGTATATTATCCTCGGTGATACTCTTTATTGTTTTGGGATTGACTTTGTTTTTCGACGCTGCCTCACATTTGACGAAGCCGAGAAATCCCTCAATGACTGTTATTCTGGAGCCTGTGGTGGTCACATGTATGGGTATGCTACTACCCAGAAGATCTTATGAGAAGGGTATTTTTGGCCTTCTTTATTCAACGATTGTATAATTGCTGTCCAAAAATGCCACGCTTGCCAAACCTACAACCATAAAATATGATCACACCCTGCTCCTCTACACCCCTTGATCTCCTCTACACGATTTGGTAGACTACGATGGTATCCCTTTGAGTGACCCAGAAATGGGTTGTACTTGAAGAAGTACTATGCCTAAGATCACTTGTGCATAAGTGCTTGTATTTTATTGTATCATACTTTTTGTGTGTTACTGTAGTATGATTTTTCGTTATTTGGTCTTTGCCCCCGACCACTTATGTTACATTGTGCTTGGTTTCCATATGTCGGAGTCTTCGCTACCCCACATTGGCTTCGCCGATGGCACTAGCCGTAGTAATCAGAACCTTGCTTCTGCTGCGTGGGAAATTTACACACCTACAAACAAACTTATCAGTCTGTGAGGTGTGTGCCTTGGTTGTGTGACCAATAATATTGCAGAATATAGCGCCGTTGTCGAATTGTTTATTGATGCTATTTCGCTTGGTATCCGCCACTTGGTTATACGACTCGATTCACAACTAGTAGTACTACATCTAAGTAATGTCTATGCTATTCGAAGTCCTACTTTATTACGAGTATATTTATGAATTCGCCTCTTGGAACGTTATTTTGATTATATTGAGTATTAGCACATTCCTAGATGTCTAAATACATTGACTGATGCATTAGCTAACTATGTGTTAGACAAACATTTGGGCCATTTATAAACCAATCACAGATTACATGTGTAACACAACACAAGATAAGCCGGTAAGAGCTGTATATATGTATATAATGATCAAAAGTGTTTACAAAACGTTTCTGTCCAAGGAACAAAATCTCAAAATACGAAGCCCATGGATTCTACAAAATAGCGTCACGGATGATGCTCACGATAACACACAACTATCCGGGCTACCCTATGAAGCAGTCGACTGATAGACTCTGAAACGCCTACGTTATGGTGCTGGTAACATCTAGGGATCTCCCCAATAGTGATATTTGGGATGTCAGTGGTCAACCCCTCCAAGTTCTGCTCCACTGCCTCATAGTCTTCGACATCCCATCTCGCTACTGGAGCCACCTCTCCTCACCATTGAATAGGAGACGTCCCTGGAGTTCGATATGGCCCCACATTTGTGTCATCAATAAATTTTTTTTTGATTAGTTCTTGGATAAACACAAAAGAATTTCATATGATAAAACTTGCAAAAACATTTAAAAAGAACAAAATGTGTACTTCTTACCTAAATCATCCCACTGAGCATCCTCAGGCAGGGCCAAATCTGGATGCCCTCGAAAATCCAAACCAGCGTATGCGTAGTCGTCAATTATCAGCATCTGCGGCCTTAACTAGTCAAAAAATGAATCATTGTACTTGATTATAGGACCATCTACGTGACGAGCCATGAGGTTGCACCACCTCAACATCCTTGGATCCTCTGGGGCTGATAAACCCCAATCAACCTGTAATCGCAGCAGTGGGACCCTCTCGAGGAAAAATGACACCAAAAGTGATCTGTACCCAAACTGCTTCAAGTCACCCTTTTGGCACTTCGTCAATTGTCTTTTCATACTGTGGAGAACTGCATCAAACCAGTTAAAGACCCGAGGCTCTGTACACTCTATGGCATATTGAAAGTAGCTCTGCAGAGCCATGTGTGGAGATGTGCTCCCAGCCATGCATGCGATAGTGGACAAGATGGTCCGTAGGGTCAAGTCTTGGACCCCCCAAATAGCAACCTTACCCTTTCTCCTTTCTGCCTCAGGAACACAATACTGGCGACAATACTCACTCATGGGGAGTCCCCCGCCTCTGCCTCCAGTCAAAGTAGCATGGTATCCATGCCGTGATAATCCCATTAGAGAATAGATATCCTCGATATCTAAGGTCAACGTGTGGACTGCCACGTGAAACAACTGTTGGTCCACGTCCCATATATGAACTAGGTATTCCAACAATCTGAGTTGGGCCCTATTGCCCGGAATCCTGAAAAATTTCAAGAGCCCACAGTCAGGAAGGGCAGCGACGGTACTCGGTTCATTCCCAGCAATGGAATCCTCCTTCTCATGTTCTCTTTCTCGCCACTCTAGCATTATGATGGTCAAACACCTGCACAAGAGCCATGAGAGAAAGGTAAACAACTTATTTCAAACCTTGGCATAATTTTTATTGAGCAAAAGACAACTTTAAAATTCATTTTTCGGCCCCCGCAGGTGCCCCTTTAGCACAGTGCGAGATTCTTGCAGGTGCCCTTAAGGCTGCCTGTGAGAATCCTATATTCTCACGGGTCCCACATGGTCAGCCTGCGAGAATGCTTGGGTGCAAGTTATGACCCTAAAATGGACCTAAAACCCTGAAAATTGCCAATAAAAACTAAAAATAAACCATGGAAAAGGTGAAAGATCAAGAGCTTACCTCGTTGGCAGATATGGTTTGCCAAATGGTCGCTTGTGCCTCCTGCAATCGAGCAAAGAAATTTGGGGGACATTGAGGTATATTGGACAAGTTTTTGGCAAAATCACTATGAATTGGTAAAAAGCCCTTTTTACCCCTATTTATTCACTTTTTACTATTTTTTATTGATTTTTTATATATTTTGTCTAGAAAACCTAATACCCTAATAACCTTGTGAGCATGGTTTTTCGTAGATATCGCCACTTCGGAGTCCAAACGATGGGGTGAGGGTGTTATTTTTCTTTTTGTCGCATGTATGACTACGTTTTTAGGGTTTTTATAGGAAAAACCTCGAGATCAGTCTTCGTTCGTTCTCGCACTCGAAAATACATGAGAACGTAACTGAGTATACTTTTCTCATCTTTTTGTACTCGTCATGGTAACACAAAAATGACGAACGCGAAGGAGTATCCTTTAAGCTCTTTTCACGTTCCATAAAAATGAAAAGATTGCCGAGTGATCTTGTTCTCTTCACGCTCGTTAAAGTATCTGAAGAAAATGTTCGACGAGTGATAGTTTATCACTTTTTCAGTCTCGTCGAACTTATTTATGAAAAAAGAACTAGGAGAGTTCTCTGTAAGTGTTTTTCAGACTTTCAAAACATGAAAAATCCCGAGTTTTCTATCCTTGGACTCGTTAAACAAACATCGACAGACCCGTAATGGGACCGAACCACTCCTTCCTAGGGTTGGTTAAATATGCTCCAAGGGACTCATCCGAAGGATGAGCTTACATCAACAATCATATGTTATCCTCCTCAAGCTTGCGTAAAAATAAAGAGGAACTCGCCAAAAATGGTGGGGGAAATTTTGGGAAAGGGATGTGTTTTCGTATTCATATTAATGGCAGTAAGCGTTGCTCGTGAACATGACACCCCCTATTTGACATTTGAATCCAAGTTGGGAAATCCATTTGTCTCTCGTTTGACTTGCTACAAGGTCATATCTTGGGTTGTCTTTGAGTTAGTGCTGCCAAGTCCTTGTCGTGTCATTCATATGTTCAAGAGAAGTTCATACGAGTCCTCTATTGAGTCGGCCATCTATAGTTTTCCATTCTTACTATGTCGACCTTCCCTGTGTCTGTTTCGACCCATATTCATACTTTGCCTCATCCTCAAAATCTGTTACTTATTTCATGTCATTGATGGGGGATACATCAAGGCCCTCCTGTGACGAGTCTTGTTCCGTCAACTCCAACTCATTATCCGGAAACAAGACTTAGAAATTATTTAGTACCTTGGAACCTGCATGCCTCAATGGCAGGTCTCTTCGCTTTCGACAGGGGTTCTCATCATTTATCCCTGATCAAGAGATTCCGCTGAATGCTTGACTCCAGCTCATGTATTCACATTCGCTCGGATCGTACTTTGGTACCTTGGGAGTCATTGACATCAATGGTGATTTCGCTTGCACTTGTTAATGGTTTCATCAATGACTGGTAATCAAGTGGTTTCTACATGTTCGACTTCAACACATGTAATCACATGGCTAGATTCGTACTTTTAGGTGACGGGATTGAAGACCCTGGGTCTCGTCTTTTTTATCCAGGCTGCTATGGAGTATGTATAATTTGTGTCGGTACATAGATACACTTTGTATGTCACGTGGCTATGTCGTCTTAATTCAAGTCTTCTCACATAGATCCACAATGTATTCTTGGTGGCTATGTAGCATTTTGACAGCATGGATCCACGGTGTATAATTGGTGGCCATGACTTACATTTGTGATTCCATTCATTTGTGATCTGAGCATGGGAATGCCTACCTCAAAACTGGTATTATATTTTGCAGATGCTTGGTTGTTTGCAGGTTTCCGATTAGGTGCGCTCCTGGTTTCTAACACACACACGCTGTTTACAAAGTATTTTGACTGTTATAGATTCTGACCTCATAATTTGGGGGGCATTCTATTACACATTATTTTGGTCACTTTGGTGATGTCTCAACAATGATGTATTCAGGCTCCCAACAAGGACTTTTTTCCTGAGAAAAGTGGCTCCTGTCTTCTTCCAAAAACATATTTTTAAGATGAGTTCGCAGGCTGGCTATGGTATAGGGTGTGAGAATACCTCATTCTCGTAGGCCACCCACACTTAGGGTGAGAATTGTTCGCAGGCTGCTCCATATATAGGGTGCGAACTTGTTTTTAAGCTTGGAAAGGAGAAGAGGTCCCAAAGGTTCTAGAAGAGAATCTTCTAGAAAATGAGTTGGCATTCACATGGTTGTCATTCTACTGACTTCTCAGATTTGGTGGGATCATCCTCATCCATTTAACCATCTCTCCTTCACCTATATATTGAAAGGTTTCTCATGGAAAAGGTTAAGCAAGATTGAATGAAGAATTGGTGAAGGAATTGTGTGAAGAACCCTGCTTGGACATAAGCTTGAAGACTCTATTTGGTCTATGAAGAGGTATTGGATCTTCTTCATGCAAGTGCAGAGCAAGTGTGTGTGTTGGAACCAAGGGTCACTGAAAGGAAGCTTGCAACATCAAGGTGATCATGTTTTATCTTCTACTTTCATTTAATATAATACAGTGACATGTCCCTTTCCTATAAAACCACTCTTGTTATATAGCATAACTCCTTGATCACATGCTTAGGTTGACATTGAATATACTTTGCTATCTTCACTTTGGTTGGTTTCTGTTGTCTTGGATCCGACTTCACAAGAACACCAGATAAAAGTGGGAACAACAAATACCTTAGGAAGTGATATAAAGGTATGTCACTCGTTCCTTCTTATTAGTAGATTCAATGACTACAACTTAGGGAAAGAGTCATGTTCTATCCTGTTTTTTTCTAGATCCAAGTGGATCTAGGG
Organism: Picea engelmannii; assembly: GCA_009831015.1. Lineage (NCBI taxonomy): Eukaryota > Viridiplantae > Streptophyta > Pinopsida > Pinales > Pinaceae > Picea > Picea engelmannii. The sequence goes on from ML808285.1 coordinate 359,332, forward strand.
AGATCTGTTAGTGTCCGCACCTACCGATTTGTCTGATAACATTTTGTAACTTTTTAGGAACTATAGTTTTTATCCAATCATGGAGTACATTGTCTGAAACTTGGATGACTTTTACAGTCGCTGGTAACATTTTTATGTTGTTTCCAGATTGAAGAAGAAGTTGATCACCTGATACTACCGGGCATTTCCTTGCAGATCCATCTTTAGTAGTAGGCAAAATCCTTGCCTTCTAGATTGCATTGTCACTTTCACCTATGTGCCTTAATATAATCTGTTCTTCAAACAGAGTAGGGTGGACAAATTTTTCAATTCTTTCAATGATAAACCTTGATTCCATTCCAATTGAGGGTTGAAATTTAATGTCTGCGCCAACGAAAATAAATTTTCTCTTACCCAAATTTCCACCCCAAATAGTAGCCAACTGATGTTCCAACTGCTGGAACCTATTTATTTGAATAGGAATATCCTCACCTCCAATATGATCCATATATTCATGTGTTGATTTAGGAATATATCGAAGAAATATGCAATACTCAGGTAGAACCTTGAGAAAATTCTGCAAGATCTGCTCTTCTAATTCATTAAGCTTTGATTGGATGTTGCACTTCCGACTTTCCCTACGACAACCTTGGATATATTTCTCCAAGTCTGTATAACTCTCAAACTCTAGCAAAGAAGAATTCTCTAAAAGAGAAACAAAGTCTTCATTGTTGAGCCTAATGAAATCAAGATCATAGTCTTTGGACATTTGCTCCAACTCAGAGCCAAGTGCATTGGCATAAACCTTTTTGAATTGAGATCTAGGATACTTTCTTGACAGTTTATAATTAGCAGTGAGAAAAGCACATCTGTGAAATCCTTCAACAAAGAACAATTTATATTTGGGTATAGCCAGACCCTTAGGAGGGGTCGTACTAATATACCTTCCAATGTTTATGTTGAACGCAGAAGAAACCCTGACATCATTTTCAGAATTTTGGATATGACTTATCTTGAGCCTCTGAGTTCGTCTTTGTATTCCAGAATTGGTAGCCACAGAAGCAAACAAAGCTTCTAGAAGGTTATGCTCTTCAACGCACACAAAAATATCATCACACAAATTGACTATATACCTTATAAAATTGCAAGAAACTTGTTTCCTTGATGCATCTTTGAGATGGGTCCCTTGATGCCAATAGAAAAAAATTATGAAATGCTTCAAAAGACCAACGTACAAACCTGGTTCAAACTTGTCTTCCTCCATTTGCATATGAATGGAATCATCTACAACACCCATATCTTCCAATATTTTACCCATCGTTCGCTTGTCCCCATAGAAGCCAATTGTCGGCAAGAAAAGTTGATTCAAGGAGTTAAAACTGATTCTGACATCAGAACATTAGTTTTCTGCAGCACTAGGTGCAATTAGATTGCAAAGACGAATAATCTGCTCTTCTGGAAGATGGACCTTCTCTACAAAGCTCAATTCCTGCTTGTCAGATACTATTTTCATAACTTGAAAGAGAGAGACCTCCGAATTCTTGCTTGAGGCTTGATCAACAGAAGTCTCGTTTAGTAACTCAAGCTGAAGGCCTTCAGAAGTCATCAATGCGCTTGGGGATTGGTTACTAGTGGTAACTGTTTGTGATAGTGAACCCGACGTCTCATATGGAATCAATTCTGAAGGGTTTTCAAGTGTCGAATTCATCAATGCAATTGGGTGTTGGTTGCTGATGATAACTGTTTGTGGTGGTGAATCAAGTGCCTCATTTGAAATGGCTTTTGAATAGTTTTCAATTGTGGATTCCATCACGTTACAATAATCATTCTGTAAAGATGTCGAGTCCTCCACCATCTCTTCATTCACCACCCATATGGTATCATCAGAAGTGAAAATTCAGGGCGCAGGGAACATTTCTTCTTTATTTTTAGGTGAAACGAGGTTATTCTCTGCTTCCTTTGTGCAAACTGAAATGATGGTGTCTAAGACCTCAGTTCGACGGATCATTTCCTCCTCCTCCATCTCGCTTGGAAATGGATACCAGCCACCCATAGTAAGTAAAAATAATCTGCAGAGAACAATAAAAAAATTGCTCAATGAAGATCTTATCTAACAATCACCCACAAAAGTATTTGTATTGTATGTAACGATGTAGAAATGATTCTATTCAAATATGGCTAATATATTGATGGATCGATTAGAGAAAACACTCGGAATTCAACAACACATTTCAGTTGATTTAACTCAAGAATTTTGTCCTTGTCGAAACCATTGCAAGCAAAACGTATTAACTACTAGCTATATAATTGCATGGAAAAACTAGAAGGAATGCTTGTAGAGGCAGTTACAAGAAAAGCAACCCAGTGAAGGACCAATGAATAGAAGCAGACGAGCATATTTTGAAAAAGAATAACTAATATTTTTATCCCCTAAAACATACCTAACAACTTATCGATACCCAAATATATGTCTATCGAGCTTCGTAGTAGAAAACTGGACCAAGACTCGTTAACATTAAGCAGAACTTGGATTTGAGGAAGGTTATGCCTGATTTTATATAGAGTATGTATGGTGTATTACAGAAGTAGAAGAATCCTTTGGGGCAAAGAGCATGGCCTGCATTTTTCAATAAAGGAGAATCTTTAATGAAACGTAAAGTGCATACAGAGATCGAGGACCCAGACCAAGCAGAGATCGAGTAGATCAGAGTTGATACATGGCAGCCTGGAAATGAAAAATGCATTTAATTCATTGCATAAGAAATGGTGTTGTCAATGCAGTGAAGGTGGTGGTTGCAGCATTGTCAGTGGTTGCAGAGTCACAGTGTCCATCGACGGTGGTCGAAGAGTTGTGAGAAGGATCAAAATCCAATAAAAATATCGATAAAAGTATTAATGCATGCCGTCACCTGGGAAATAACACTACGAAGTTGTCAGCAAATAATATACCTAAAAAATAAAGTTTTTTAATTTATTTTAATCTAAAAAATATTATTAATGACATTTTCCAAAAATAAAGTTTTTTAATTTATTTTAATCTAAAAAATATTATTAATGACATTTTCCAAAAATAAAGTTTTTTAATTTATTTTAATCTAAAAAATATTATTAATGACATTTTCCTAAGTTTTACCTTGCAAATCACCAAAATTTTAAAGTCAAACTCCAATCTAATAGAAGGTCAATGGGTAACTCGTTGCTATAGTCCCAGTCCCTATCCTTTAGGCAGGGACTAATAAGAGTTTCCTTACTATAATTACGCACATTTAGTATTATTTTGAATAATGATAACAATTAGTATTATTTTGAATTTTCTTTTACAGTTAACCATAACCAATTTAGAAACAAAAATATACCAACAGTTGAAACATTCTGCAGAACCAAATCTTTTTTTTTGCAATACTCCTCGAATTATCTTTTGGTGAGCGTAAATTTTAGTAATATGTCTGTATTATAATATGCCAAGGAGACCATCCATTCTATGATATACGCATAAATCTCAATGCAGTAAATACACAACACACGTCTCACCGGATTTAATTTCAGAGATTCTAATAATACAAGTTTATAACTTTCCCATAATATAAAACATTCAATCCTTAAATGGGTAAATGTAAACCATGACCTAGATTAGAAATTTATACACATAATCTAACTCATGCATAGATTCGAAAACATCAAATTAACATATTGAAAATTGCCTTCCGTCAACAGATATCGAGTATAATCCAAAATTTGTAGTATGTCTACCAACCAACCTCTTGTCTTACATAATAACCTCAAATCTAACGGTTAATACAACAGAAAAATCAACAAATACCGTGACCCGAGATGTTTTAAATTTGGCGGAAATCTTCAATTGAAAACTGGTACGAGGTCCTCCTTGCTTCTGCTTGCCAATCACAAGACTTCATCGGTACCTTCTAGCCAATGCTAGGGGTACTCTTCTTCCAAAAAACAATAGCACCAAGAAAAATTTTGGCAGCATAACATTACATCCAAAATTGAGATGCCACTCCCTTTCTCTCCAATTATTTTTATAGAAAAGTTTCCAATAACACATGTCCTCATGTACAAATAATTAATTTTTAATTATTTAATTAAGAGATTATTCACCCACTACATGTGTCACACTCTCCCCAAGTTGCACATGTTAGTTCTCATTTTATTTTATTTATTTAGGCATTTTCCCTCACATTCCCCAATTTGTTTCTATTTTTGCTCTTAGTTGTCCCTTAGTTTCCATTTTCCTCATTTAATTTGTGTCCCCTAATTAGATTTTAGTTTGAGTTGGATTATGAGTCTTCTTTTAGTTAGGATTAGTGGTAGATTGACTCAAGATGTTACTCTATGTGAACCATATATTCTCTCATGTTTTTATTTTCTTTTATTTAAAAATCCATTTATTATTTTCATGCACACATGTGCATCTACCCACTTTATTCTTATTACTTTATATACTTAGCTTATTACTCTAAATCCCTTAATTCCATTTTTGTGTTTTACTTAATCAAACCTCTTTAGACTTAGACTCTTTGTTATTTTCATGTTTAAAATTTAATAATCATTTGCATGCTCTTTTCTATTAAGGTCTAAGTATTTTATTTTATTTTATTTTCTAGAGCTTCTAGACTTTTATTGACTCCATTTTATTTGCGCAACATGTCCTTCAATACACACTTCTATGCTCCAAGGATACCACTCACCTTTACTAGTTTGGAAGTTTGTCTGACACTTGTAGTGGGTGAATAATCTCTATGCCTATTCATGCATTCTATTTATACAACCTTATTCCTTATACAACCTTTAGTCTCTCACAAGGTCGACCGAGTATATTATCTCTATGCCTATTCATGCATTCTATTTATCATGATTTTAAATGGTTGAAGAGAGACTCACAATAGCCCTAATTATAGTGAATGCATAAGTTCTTACCTCTCATATTCTCATCTCTCTTCTCATGAATTCATTCCTATGTGCATTTAAAAGAAAGAAAAAACTAAATTCCTTTTTTCATTTCCTTGACAACGACGCCAACAATTCTAGACAGTTCAATTAATGAACTCTTCTACATTAAATCATCAAAATGGGAATGGAAAACTGATGAAGTGCAATGAAAAATATATGCATGTACTAGTATTTTAATCTATCTAATTATGCATAAGGAAAACATGTTCACTGCCCTGGATACGAAACATGGTTTTGTTCAGCTGCAGAAAGAACAAAATATTTTCTAATGATGCAGAAATAGAATTATAAAGACACATAGATAATTCCAACACTTCGGATCATCAATCTACTAGTTTGTTAATGACATTATTTCAATAATCTATGGCAATGAGAGTTCCTGTTATGAAAATAATAATCAATTATTCAATTGATGTCTGCTATGTTAGTTATTTTGTGTGAATAGAAATAAAGAAAATTCCATGAAATAAATGAATATAAATATGAAATCTCACAAATGAATAAAAAAAACAATACTAACAATTTATACAATGAAAACGAGATCACACAAATATCACAAACTATTTATAACAAATTACACATGCAAATATGCAGAATCAGATTTTAATAGTAGTCATGGATGTATGGATTAAGCTTTGTAATCAACATATTAGAGAAATTCATGATATAATGCATGAATATCTCTAATACAATCTCGTTCCTTTCTCGTGTTAATTCAAAGGAAAAATAGCTTGCACAACTTCGTCACATGTACATGTTTGACTTAAGGTTTGATTTTACTTCTGCGCTAATATGGAGGATTCATGGGCTAAGATGATAGGTGGAAGAGCTTTAGGGATCGATTTGACGTCTTCCATATGTCGGGGTTCAATCCTGGAGTGATCGCGTCCTTATAGAACAATGATTTCATTGCAGAAAACCATTTTAGTGACTAGGCTACATAACTATATTTTGAGTTGCTACATAATCAAAGATTTCATTGCTACACATTAGAATAATAAATAACTAAATCAAATTTTCATAAAAAAGAATGGAATTAAGCATAAAATGTACAATTTATCTTTAACATCCTTCAATACACATGTTCTGTAGTTGATCATGATTTTATGGAAAAAAGAGTTAAAATAAGATATAACTAGTTCATATATATGGAATTTTTTATGGAAGTTTAGGATAGGAATGTGACAAAAAAAGTTTTTTTTGAAGAATCACCAATATGAAGCATTGATCCAAGGATCAATCTCGACCCTTCAAATGCAAGTTAGATATCTGGTGGTGATTCGTGATAATTGGTTATCAATCATATTAAGAAGAAATATAGAATCAAGAAAGAAAGATTGAAACACTATGCAGGGAGAGTGTGGGAAATTATGGATTCATTTAATATTTATTTTGTTCCTCGAGAAAATAATAAAAAAGATTTTTCATTGGTATTAGTTGCATCTCTTTTCAATTCAGAGGATTCTCAAAATCAAAATACTTTTCATGTCAAGAAAATTCTCCAGCCTTCAAAACCCTATAATCAAGAGTATTGGCAAGTTTTTGAAAATGATGAGCACATTGCAAGATTTTTTACCGACCATGACTCAAGACTATCAGATGATTCAAAAGAAATCCAAAATTTTCAGAAGGAAAATCATGATCAAATCATTGTAGTCCCTCCAAAGAATTATGTTAGTATGGAATCTCTTTTTACAAGAGATGATCAAACAAATAAATTGGATCCAAAAGAGGAACCCTCTATTATAAAAGTTCAAGAAAAACATAAAATCAATATTGGTGCACTTGATTCACCAAAATACAAAAATCTTGGTACTAGTTGCACCATTGAAGAAACATAGTAATATACTCTTCTGCTCAAATAATTTCAGGACATTTTTTCTTATATTTATGATGATTTAACGGAGTATAAAAAGTATATATTTCAACATGTTATACCACTCAAAGAGGGATCAAATCCTTTTAAGCAAAATTTGAGAATGATAAATTCCAAAGTGAAGCCCTTAGTGAAGATAGAGCTGGAAAAACTGAAAAAAAAGATGGTATAATTTTCCAATCAGGCACTCATAATGGATTTCAAATCCTGTGGTAGTGAGAACAAAGAATGGAGAAATTTATCTTTTTGTTTATTTCAAAGATACCAACCGAGCAAGTATCAAAGACAACTACCCACTCCCAAAAATGGAGATGTTATTGCAATATGTCACTAGTTCTGCACTAATGTCTAGGTTGGATGGATTTTCTGGATATAATCAAGTCCTTGTGGCTGAGGAAGATAGACCAAAGACTACATTCATTACACCATGGGGAACATATTCCTATGTCCTTATGCCATCTGGACTAAAAAATGTATTTGAAACTTTTCAAATGGAAATGGACCATGATTTTAAAGATCTAATTGGAAAATTTATGGCAGACTACCAAGATGATTTGATAGTTCATTCAAAACTAAGGGAAATCCATTTCAAACATCTCATACAACTCTTTGGAATACGTAGAATATATAGAATATCTTTGAATCCAAAAAAGTGTTTGTTTTCCATATCATAAGGAAATCTCATGAGTCATGTTGTGAGAAAAGAAGGAATATGCATTGATCCAGAAAGGGTTAAAGCAATAAATGACCTAAATCCACCTACATCAAGAAAAGGAGTACACTACTTCTTAGGAAATAAAAATTTTGTTCGAAGGTTTGTTCCATATTATGCTACAATTCTCAAGCCAATAAATAAATTGTTGGAAAATGATAAAAAAAATTGAATGGACACTAGATATTTAAAAGGATTTCGTAGAAATCAAACATGCCATTAATATTGCCCCTATTCTTATCAGTCCTAACTTTGAAAAATATTTATATTATATTCATTTTCTTTAGAGAAAACCATTGCCTCAATCCTCACCCATAAGAATGAGAAAGTAGAATAACTTCCAATTTCTTTCATGAGTAATACCTTGGATGATTATGAATTAAACTACTCTATGATTGAAAAACAAGCTCTTTCCCTTTTCAAGGAAATAGTTCATTTCAGGACCTATATCTAGTCAGCTCACATCATTGCTTATGTGCCACATTCACCAGTAAATATGTTTCTTAATCAACAACTTAGAGAGGGTAGACGTAAAAATTGGTTAGCAAATATTCAAGAGTATGATTTATATATTATACCTAGTAAATCTATCAAGAGGAAAGGACTATGTAAATTCATGATTGAAGTTGTAAATATCTCTCCTCCCAATACAATTGATGTTGTCATGTAGAGAATGAGTTTAGCAACATCTGAATGGTATAAGTACATAATATTCTATCTAAAATCGGGCCAATTTCCTTTTGGAATGTCTTATAAATAAAGGATAACTTTGAAGATGAAAACTAATCAATATGTACTAGTCTCGGGAGTTACTTTCCAAAGAAATTTTTATGGAATCCTATTGAGATGTTTAGATTGTCCAAATTCCAAGGAATTACTTCAAGAATTTCATAATGGAGTTTGTGGTGGGAATTTTCACTAGCTGTAACTGCTTGAACATAATCATTCGACATGGTTATTATTGGCCAACTATAGTGGGGATAGATTTCAAGAAATGAGACACACTTCCACACTAAACCTAGCAGAAAAGAAGATGAATTTAATCAAGAATATAAATGGTAAAGAAATCACACAATACACAGAGATTTTACCTTGGAAACCCGAATCGGGAAAACCAACATTTCTTGAGAATTCTTCTCTCTTGTTGTCTTATTCAATCTAAATAAAAGTTTCAATGCCTAACATTGATTCAGAACTAAGACAAAATCGACATCATACCCTCTTTCTTACGCAAGAAAAACCCTGTAGCCAATTCGACTTACATCTGCATGACCAACAACCTCTAAATTATAGACTCTTGGAGATTATACATTCATCATCTAAAGATTTAGGATTAGCCTTTATGGCCTTACAACACACCTCTTTATAGGTTTTACAACAGTAAAAACCATAAATACTTGGTTCCCAAAAAAGGTTACATATCCATGCAAATCATTGGCTACAAATCCTACGAATATCGAGATTGTTATAGCAAGAATTGCCTCACCCTATGCAATCTTGCATAGAGGGATTTTTTCCATTTCCCTATGCAGATTTTTCATCCCTTTTTGAAAATCATAGAGCTAAAAATACATTTTTTCCACATATACGCACATTTCCTACTATACAACATGCGTATACGTAGGTTGCACCACTACAACCCGCGTACATCGACATTTGTGCCCAAAAATGAAAAATGGTGTCGGGTTTCCATGTCACGACAGGAGATCAATGATCCTTGGCCTTCCATATGTTGCAAATGTTTTGACTCGGCACTTTAGTTACATGTGAAGGCTATAAATGGGTCAATTATGATCTATGGAAAGGAGGAGAAATAATTCAACTTTGAGAGAAAAGTTACTCTGGAGAAATTATTCACTTCATATTGAGTCTACATCCCTTTGTCCTTTAAGTCTGAACACAACGTTCAACCCCCAAGCTCTTCTCTTATTGATTGAGAACTTCATTGTCTCTCTTCTATGAGCTTGCCTTTGGTGGAAGATTGAAGTGGTGGAGGCCCAACTAGAAGGAACTTAGTTTCTCGGCTCCGAACCGCGCCGAAACAAAAGTTTGTAACTTTTTCACTTCTGCTAATCATATATTAATAGAAATACTATTTTCCTATCCAATTGATATCTTGAAAATATTTGAATTATTATTCCATGGGCGTATTTTTTATGTATATTAATTCCAAGTCTATTAATTAAAGACTATTAATTAAAGGCTATTATGTATGTATATTATTCCAAGGCTATTAAATCAACACATGTTTCCGACTAAGGGAGTGGAGAAATCCATTGTATAATTGGTAATATCAGGAGGCTCCGCTTACACCAGAGTTAATCATGAGGTCACCCAAGGTTGGTTGAAGGGATATCCCCTTGATACCTTCTTAGCATAAGAGATATTTATGGGGATCTATTTGTATCTGGGGATCTTGTTAGTGCCCTTACCTCCATGAGAGGCGGTGCTTTAAAGGTTTCAGGCTTTGCTACCCTGCCCATATGGTGAACCTGACTTACGAATGCTCGCCTGTGCACCGGTTATACATTGGTTGCTTAGTTGCTTAACTTAGGTGCCACATAGGTTACTTACAAGGGTTATTCTGCAGGTACACTGGGTAATATAAGGGTCGGACAACACACAATCTTTATGGAGGATTACCTCTCCAGGGGGATCTTACCGACTGGTTGTTAAGCCCACGAGGCCCCTTATAACTGATTATGTTACCTCCGATATTTAGTAGGGAGTCTCGGGCCCCTATTAGGAGAGACATACCTTCTTTAGGGAGGGAGGGCCCTTTAAGCCACTTTCCCTTGTTTATGTGCATATTGGTTGTTTGATTATTTTTGGTGCGCTCTTTGATTACTAGTTGGCCTTAGAATTTATTTTTGTATCTTGAGTCTTAAGTCATCATGGAGTCGGACTAGCATCCCTACCGGTCCTGTCGCTTGTTACAGTTACCACAGGATTTCGAGTCTTTTCCTTCTAAAAGGTGTAGAGTTATTAGACTTGGTATACACACCTCCACTTTTCAGACTTGTGATTCTACAAGGATGAGTACTGAACTAAGTCATTAGAGTAGTGGGAGCCCTTTGAATCCCACACCTAATATAGTTAATGGCACCCCTTTGACTCCTGCAACCACAATGGTTGTAGTGTCGGAGACACCTATCATTACTACTGCCCATCCTATAGTGAATTATCAATCTCTTGCCTCGAACTCATTTGGGTCTCTTGGTCACTCACTGGGCTATAATGTTCAGTCCATCCCTATGGCCTCTAGTCCTTTTTCCTATGGTATGCCAAATTTTACTTCACAGTTTTCAAGATCCATCCCAGCTACTGGCCCTCATGCTAGCATTGGACTTGGGAGCACAACCCCTCCTTATACTCCATTTTCGTTTGGTGGTTCTCAAATCCCTCAAATGACTCCTAATATGGGAGGCATTCCCTCTTTTAACCCCGAGTCTAATCCTCTTGCTTCTGGGTGGACAAACCAACCTGGAGGACACGCTTATGTTCAAGTTTCATCCTATACCCTCACCTCCTCAGTGTCGATTCAGACCAGCAAGTTTGGCATGACGAATCCACCTCTATCCTCTGGATTCACACCCGGAGGAGGTCAGTTTCACGCCTTAGGAAACCCCAAACCCGGAGCCACTTTGACTGGGGGCAACTTTTATAACCCCCATCAGAACATTCCTACTGGAATGATGCCCAACCAACCTCTTATGAATTAGCTTGGAGGAGGGTCTTAGAATCTCGGACAAGGCCATGGTGCTTACCAGAACCCTGGATGGGCTGCAGTTCCTCAAACACAATATTTCTAGGGAGCTTGGGGCCATATGTCGCAACCATGTCTCCCTTTTCTGGCCACACTTAATCTTCCATACTTATATAAGTTGATGAACGACCCTATGTGTCATGATCCTACATGGCCCCCCATCCCCACCAAGCTTCCTTCAGACATTTCAAAATTAGAAGGTAAGAATGGTGAGGATATTGGTGATCATGTTACCACCTTTCACCTATGGTGCTCTTCGAATTCCCTTAATGATGATTCAATTCGGTTAAGATTATTTCAACACACCCTCATTGGGGTCTCTGTGAAATGGCATATCAAGCTACCTAGGGGGGCATATGGGACCTTTAGTCAGATGGTGTTAGTCTTCCTTAACCACTTCCAATTGTTGGTTCGTTACGATGATGGCCTAGAACTTCTGTCGACTTTACGTCAGGACACAACGACTCATATCTCAGATCATATCCAGGAGTGGCATAGATGGAAGAGGTTTATTAATACCTCCATGCCCCTGACCTTTCTTTTAGAATGGTTCCTTAAGTCTTTAAAGCCTCCTATATCGAAGGATGTTGCTACATCTAGGGTTACAACTGAGGAAGAAGAAATCTTCAAAGACCAACAGTTAGATATTATATACGCTCAGTCTGGGATGTTATACCACATTCTTTTGGATGCACCGAGGTCAACCTATGACCCTAGACAAAATACCAGACCTCATGCTGATGGAATTATAGGCTCCACCAATGTAAAATCCGCAGAATTGGTGACAAGCCATTTGAAAGAGTTTTCTCTAAACTAGTCTACAGGAGGGCCAACTTCGTCTGTGGCTTTCAATCCCACTCAGCCGATAGATGTACATTCTATGCAATCGTCGACCGACCCAAATGGTAACCAACAACCAGGTGGGAATAAAAAGAAAGGACGTAATAATAACATTAAGGGTGGGAAAAATAATAATAAACCCAAGGACAATGGTAATAATGAGAAGACAAATAATAATGTTGGAGAGGGAAAGAAATAAATGCGTAAGATGAAATTTCCCTGTAATCTTTGTACGAACGATCACCTTACTCATTTATGCCCCAAACTTGCGAAAGATGCGAGGCTCTTATCTCTACCACCCATCATGTTGACCCCACATAACCAACACATGGCCTTGAGCTCCTCAAATGCTGGAAATGCGGCCGATGGGAGTCAAATCCCGTCGTTGTAAGACGACGATCGTTTGTGCATCAATATGGTCAATTCTGAGGTTAATGTAGCCCTCCGTTATCGTGATTATAGTTCTTCACAAGCTATACTTGGTATAGAATCTCCTCCTCCTCCTCCGGAGACGACTTTATAGATCTAAAAAACATAGCCACCGCCTTGTATTCCTAAAGGAGTACTCAAGCACTCTACCCACAATCCAAATGCTAGAGCCGCCCAAAATTACTCTATTGTTGAGGATTTGGGTCAAACCCCTTGTGCGATGTCGGCTCTGGAGGTACTCCAAAAGTGTCCTTCGTAGAGGAATTCCTTTCTATCTACGTCAGGAGCTCTAGACCCCAGTGGCTCGAAATTTATCAAGTTTGACGTCACGGATGTGCAACCTCACTTTCCTTACCATGTGCCATTCCAAATCCACGTGGGGTACTCAAATTATACCATCAAACATGCGGTTGTTGATGAAGGTGCTACTACATGTGTGATGTCCCTGATCTATTGGAAATCTATCGGCTCTCCGAATCTTTCTCAATCACCGACCATGTTGACTTATTTTGACAGTCATTCCTTCTGCCCTCACAGTATTCTTCTTTCCGTTCTAGTCTAGTTAGGTGGGAATATGGTAGAGGTGGATGTTGAGGTATTTGATGCACCTCTTGATTATAACTTGTTACTAGGATGCAATTGGACCTATGCTATGACTGTCATTGTATCATCCATCTTCCTCACTCTTTTTTTCCCACTTGATGGGAAGATCATGACGATCGACCAGTTATCCTTTACGTATGCTAGCCCCAATGCATCTGTTGGACTGTCGATCCCTGTGGTAGACAATTCTCAACCGACAATTGAGAATATTGGTGTCAGAATGTGTTCATCCCTTATGGGTACCTTCAACTTCATGGCACTGATTCACCATGTTTATGCCATGTCCAATAGTGTCGTGTCGTCAGAGAGGTTCGTTCCTTTCCACACTTCCTATTTTAATGATCCTTGGACCCTACCTTCCTTGACTTCATCTTGTGAAGTTCAGTCACATGCTGGAATGGCCAAGCCACTATCGATAGTGGAGATCGTGTATCAAGTTTTTCTTGACTCTTCCACCGATCGCGATCCTATTACCTCACCAACGGACGAGGAGGATCCTATTATTAAGCCCGTATAGGCCACTTTGTTGTCTTTTTCACATGACTTCCTCGATGAGGCTTTTCCCTCGGATGAAGCCATAATTGAAGCCATGAATGGTTCTGACAAACCTTGGGATGATATGCATCATTGCTCTTATTTTCTCCCATAGCTAGCTAGAATCGAACAAGATGACTTTCGGTCTACTTTGAGCGAGATAGTCGGTCACGTCGTAGTTCCACTTGATATGCACGATATTTATGCCGAAGGAAACATGGTGAGTATCTATCCTACCATCATGATCGATATTTCTCGTACCCCTGGAAAGATTGAAAACGTACATATCGGTGCGAATTGTTCGCCAGAAGAAATCTTGATCTACACCAAGCTCTTCAAGGAATTTCGAGGTGTATTTTCTTGGTCATATGAAGAGATGCTAGGAATCGACCCTCGTATTGTCGAGCATGATATTATTATTTATCCAGATGCTAAGCCTATTTGACAACGTCTTAGAGCTGTCAATCCCCAGAAGGCCCCTACTATTAAGGCAGAGGTAGAGAAACTACTTAATGTTGTCTTTATCTACCTGGTTCCTTTGACTGAATGGGTATCCAATCCCATTCCTATGAATAAGAAGCAAGGTACCATCCGTGTATGCATGGAATTTAATGACCTGAGCAAAGCATGTCCTAAAGACAACTTACTGACACCTTTCATCGATTAGATTTTCGACAAGTGTGTGGGAAGTGAAGTGTTTTCTTTCATGGACGGATTTTTAGGGTATAACCAAATTCAAATTAAACTTGAGGATCAACACAAGACAACATTTGTTTTTTCTTGGGGTACTTTCGCATACCAGAAGATGCCTTTCGGCATTAAAAATACTGGAGCAACCTTCCAACGTGCTATGACCTTCGCATTCCACGATCTTAAGCATATAGTCAAAGATTACCTTGACGATGTTTCTGCTGACTCTCATAAGAGAGCGAGTCACTCTAAGAACCTTCAGCTAATTTTTGAAAGATTTCGTTAATATAGAATTTGTTTGAACCCTCATAAGTTCATATTTTGCATTAGGTCTGGTCTTCTTTTGGGATTTCTAGTTTTTGAGACTGAGATCATGGTAGATCTGTTAAAGGTTGAATCGATACTTCGGTTACCTCCCCCGCGCACTGTTCGACAACTTCAAGGTTTACAGGGGAAAGATAACTTTTTACGTCGATTTATAGTAAACTATGCCAATATCACTAAGGGTTTCATGCATCTTTTGAAGAAGGACACCCTTTTTATCTAGGATGAGCGAGCTGAGGAGTCCTTCGATGCTTTGAAGAAAGCCTTCATATCGACGCCTCTGCTGAAGTCTCCTAACTACAGTAAGGATTACTTGCTTTATGTCACTGTGTCTGAGGAGACGATTGGTATGGTTTTGGTTCAGGAAGATGATGATCTCCGCGAGCACGTCATCTACTATCTTAGTTGAATGTTAGTCGGTCTTGATCTCAATTATTCTCATGTTGAAAAGCTAGCTTTGGATGTTGTTCACGCATTCCAACGTTTACGCCATTATATTGTTGGATTACTGGGAGGGGGGGTGAATTAGTAATAGATAAATTTAATCCTTTTTAACCATATAATCCAATTGTTATATCAATGTAGCATTATCATCCAATAACTGCAGAGTAAATAAGCAATGAACAAATGAACAATCATACAAATACACAATACACCAGTGTTTTATGTCGAAACGCAAAGCGGGAGAAAACCACGTAATGCTTTTTCTTATATGTCTTGAAGAATTACATTCATTGGAAGCACCAACTTCCTTTGTTTTCCAGCTGCAACTGGAAGGAGGCTCCAACCCCCTAGTTTCTCAGGATACAACCTGAGGGAAGCTCCAACTCCCCAATTCTTTGGATACAACCAGAAGGAGGCTACAACCCCCTATGTTCTCCGGATACAACTAGAAGGTGGCTACAACCACCTTTCCATGCCACGTCCAACCACCCTGATGTATAAGTAGAATGATGGAACCATTGTCACACTATCACTATGAGATATACTGTTGTAAACCTGTACCATAAACAAGTGCATCAACCATGCACCAACCTGTATAAAACATGTACCATGAAAAAGTGCATCAACCATGCACCAAACATGTACAAATAATGTACCATGAACAAGTGCATCAACCATGCACCAAACCTGTACAAAACCTATACCATGAACAAGTGCATCGCCCATGCACCAAACTTGTACAAATAACCTGTCCAAACAACCTATCACACCAACCTATCTCATCAATCTTATCAGCCAAATCAGATCTACTTACCAAGATCAATCACCAAGGAAACTCTCAAAGATGTGCATCAACCAACCATAACACAACAACTCATAATCATCACCAAGATCAATATGTTCTTCTAATAATATACAAATACACATATGCTACATCATCCATAAACCATGTGCCAACAATACTACTAACAAGTGCCTCCAACCATGTATCAAGTTTGTACCAATCATGTATCAACTACTCATCAATATGTACCAACATCATCAACTATACACCTCATGTATGTGCCAACTCATCAACTACTTGTCTCAACCATGTACCCAACATGTACCTTAGCCAAAAGACCTCATCAATTTCATCATCCAAATATGATTTGTAACTCTAATAGACCTAATGTATATGATCATATACCTTCAAACCTTCTTTAACTTTCACAACAAGAGGCTAGCATTTTCATCAAACTTTTCTTTAGTCTCACATGACTAGTTTGGGATTAGTCAACAACCCTAACTTGAAATAATCACAACTATGTACCTGTAATGAATAAATATCTGAAAATAGTACACAATGTTCTTTAGTTTGTTTTATGCAATTTCTCCAGATTTCACTACTTGGCACCTCTCAGAAAAGGAGTTATAGCAAAAATGGCATACCTTGTTGAATTCGGGCTTATTCTAGAGAGCGACCTTGTAGAGCTTGCCCCAAACAGAATATTTGTTGAATGGATCTGAAAATGTTACAAATAATACTATATATGGTACTCTAACCAACACATTTGGTCTTACTGAATTTTGATATGTTGTGAAGACGTTATGAAGTTTTTACCCGAAACACCTGTTTTAGACTAGTTTCAGGACTAGCCACAAACCCAATTTTCCATGAAGTTGAACTCCAAAAATACAACGAACCACAAGTTGAAATTGTTACCACATATACTTGGATATGTTTCCTCAATGTCCTATCAATTTAACGATCTAAATCATTCTAGAAAAAAAGTTATTGCGAAAATGGTGAGATGACCTGTAAATAATATACCTTACAACGCATCATCAAAATAATTTATCCTCCCTTGAATTTCATCCTTCTTTTCTTCACCTTCCCTCTGAAATTCGACTTAGATATCCTTTGGTTACCTCAATCACCTATAGATATTCAATATGCTCAAGTGTGATATGAAATGAGAGAGCCTTTCCTCTTATTTATACTCTCCAAATATCTTCCTTAGAAGAATTTTCTAGGTCACTTAACCCATTTGTAGGTCACTTAACCTATTTTCCTCATTTTTAGGGTTAACCACTTTCCATAATTAGAAATTTCTCCATTACTTTATCATTTAAATATTCTTCCTTGACTTTTTCACCTCACTTTATCACTTAAATAATCTTCTTTGATTTTGTCACTTCACTTTATTATTTAAATAATCCTTCTTGACTTTGTCACTTTAATTTATCATTTAAATAATAATTTCTTCTTTGCAAGCTCTTTGACTTCTTTTACCTTTTGGGGCTTCAAGCCAACATATGAGGGTCCTCCAACTTCATAAGGCCATAACTCTCAAACTGTGAGGAGTTATGTGATGTTCCACATACTATTAAATTTTTTAATTAAATAAAGTACCAAGGCAAGTGTTTCCCTTCCCTAGGCGCCTAAGGGGGAGAAAGTGCCTAATGTGGGTCCTAGTCAAATTAATTTGTGAGATGCAAATTAAAAGATAACTTTATGACTAAAGTGAGGGTGAGTGAAGAGACACCAAATCTCAACCACTCATCTAATCTAATCTCAACCGTTAGATTAGAAAACCCGTCACCTTCCCTCATGAGGTCGATTAGGGCAAGAGGGCGCACCCATTCTTGGGTTGTTCAAGCATTTTGGAGAGAGCAAGAGAGAGAGAATTTTCGAGCAGCAAGAGAGAATCCATTTCTAAGAGCTAGGGAATGCATTCCAAGGCAGAAAACTAGCATAGAAATCGAGGCAACAAGGACAACATTCAAAGGAGGTCGTACTGTACGGATTGAGCACGTCGTACAACAAGAGGAGCAAGCACAAAAATTGAGGCAAAGTACAGTCCAACAATTAAGGCCGTACTGTACGGATTTTGAGTTCCGTACAGTAAAGAAAAGGGCACTAATTTCAATACAAGAAAGTATAGTCTGTACTATACGAATTCCGTACAATCCGTATGGTCCATACGACTGTCCTTTTAGCACAGATTTCGAGCAGAAAGATATGTGTTGTTTTCTAGAAGTTTTGGCACATTTCCCAAGGTAGTCGTACAACATTTATTGCTTTGTTTTTGGGATGAGGTAGTTGGCATGAATTTCAAGGTGGTCGTACAACAGTTTGGAGGCACAAAAATCGAGGAGCAGACCTGTAATTTATTGCAGAAAATTCTGGGAAGAATTTTGAGGAGTTGGCTCATTTTCCTGTGTTGGGGTCTGAAAAATTAACATGGTATCAGAGATGAGTTGAAGAGAAGCAGAGATTTCAGCAGACAGAAATTTGGGACAACAGTCACTTCACAGGGAAGATTTTTGAATTTGTGATTTTCAGCAGAAAAGGGTCATGGCTACTGGTTTGAGGGTTGAGGATAGACTTGATGGGGTAGCAAATTTTGGTGCTTGGAAGGAGAGGATGATCTTGCTTTTGCAAGAAAATGAGTTGTGGGACATTGTGGAAAATACCACTACTCATCATGTTGTGGTACCTAATGATGTTACTCTTCTTGCAGCCTATACTAATAAGAGTATCAAAGATAAGATATTTATTCTTGATGCCATCAAGGATCATTTGATTCCTCACTTGACGAGGAAGACACATGCCTATGAGATGTGAGAGTCTTTAACTAAACTGTACCAAAGTACAAATGAGAACCGGAAAATGGTTTTGAGGGAAAAACTAAAGAGCATAAAAATGAAAAAGGCTGAAAATGTGGTCACATACCTTACTAGATTGAAATAGGTGAGGGATGAGCTTGGAGCTATGGGGGAAGCTATAGTTGACAGTGAACTTGTGAGAACATCATTGAATGGAGTTTCCAAACAATGGGTTTTTTTTGTGGAGGGCATTGTTGCTAGGGAGAAGCTTCCCGATTGGGAACGTCTTTGGGATGAATTTGTTCAGGAGGAGACCTGGAGAGGTTATGTGCATGGCATTTCATCTACAGGTCATGAGGAGGAGAATGTGGCTCTTGCTACCACTAGCAAGAAGAAGTTCAGAAAGGGTCCAAAGGGAGGACAGAAGCCCAAGGGTGAAGGGAAGAAAGACATGATCAAAGTCAAGTGCTTTGCTTTCCATAAGTTTGGGCACTATGCAGGACAATGTCCAAAAAAGAACAAACAACATCTTTAGCAGAGATGGAAGAGTTTTCCACCATGTTTGACAAGGAATTTTCCTTGATTGCATGTCTATCCTCGAGGACCACTACTACAGATGCTTGGTATATAGACAACGGTGCCTCTTGCCATATGACAGTAGTTCGTGAGCACCTGACAGATCTTACACAGTGTGGAGATGCAGAGGTAGTGCTTGGAGATGACCAGGAGGTCAAGGTAGCTAGTTGTGGGACAGTATCATTTCGGAGGGAGTCTTTGCTGCCCATGACTTTGACAGAGGTTATTTATGTTTCAATCTTGAAGAAGAACTTAGTGTCAGTTTCTACTATTGAGGAGAAGGGCTATGAGGTCTTGTTCCATGATGGGAAGGTGCTAGTTTTCCCTAGAGCATCTAGCATCACTTCAGCCAAAGTGATTGGTACTAGACATGAGAGGTTGTGCAAGTTCTTGTTCCAACCAGTGCAAGCATTGATTCATTCTACCAGTAGCAACAGTGACCTATGTGAGATATGGCACAGGAGGATGGCACATTTTCATCATGGGGATTTGAGAGTTCTGAGGGAGATGGTGACGGGAGTTCCAGATTTCAGTTAAGAGAACCATGAGTTGTGTAAGGGGTGTACCTTGGGAAAGTACACCAAGACTTCTTTTCCGAGTAGTGACAGTAGAGAAGTAGGGATACTTGATCTTATACATTCAGATGTATGTGGCCCGATGTCTTCGACATCGTTGATTGGATCCCTATACTATGTTGTATTCATTGATGACTTCTCTCGGAAGTCCTGGATTTTCTTCATGAAGACCAAAGGACAGGTCTTCAGTCGGTTCCAAGAGTTCAAAGCTCTTGTGGAGAACCAGATAGGGAAGAAAATCAGAGTCCTGAGATCATACAATGGGGGTGAGTATACCTGCAAGGAGTTCATGGATTTTTGTGCAGGAGAGGGCATCATGAGGGAATTGATTGTTCTTTACAACCTGCAATAGAATGGGGTTGTTTAGAGGAAGAATAGGGCCATTGTTGGGGATGTGAGAGCCATGCTACATGATCAGGGGCTGCCACTATTTCTATGGGCTGAGGCATGCTACACTATAGTTTATCTGCAGAACAGGAGTCCTCACAGGGCTGTGGGGAGCATGACTCTTGAGGAGGATTTCTCTAGGAAGAAGCTTGAGCTGGGGCACTTTCGGATTTTTGGGTGAATCACTTATTCATATGTCCCTCCTAAGAAGAGGACAAAGATGGAGCCCATGGCAGAGAGAGGGATCTTTGTTGGGTATAGTGAGACTTCAAAGGTATTTTGTATTTACCTTCCTTCCTTGAGGAAGACTGTCTTGAGGAGGGATGTCAGATTTGAGGAGGACGGAGCCTTTAGGAAGTCTAGAGGGATAGAGAGAGGTGAGCAGTATTCACCTCATATTCAGGTGAGCCTGCAACAGACTAGAGGGACACAGATTTTGGGGCCACTAGCTTCGGTGACTACAGGTTCATAGGTGACAAGGCCACAGAGTTCAGGTTCGCAGGCTACTAGTCCATAGGTTTCAGGATCAGGTACTTCAAGGTCTACTACAGGATCATTGTCTTCAGAAAATGGGGTTGAGCAAGGAGAGTCCCCTCCATAGGACACTACTTCAGAGAGGAGGAAGCCCAAGTGGATTCAAGACACTTTGAGGGAGGCACAAGGTTCAGTGGGGAATCCCAGACAGGCAGTGAGGGAGAGTAAACCTCCCGAGAGGTTTTGCAGCTACATCGCAATGGTGAGAAGTATTCAGGAGTCCGAGCCTTCCACTTTTGAGGAGGCCTCTAGTAGACAGGTATGGAGAGATTCCATGATGGAAGAGTACAATTCCATCATGAAGAACAATGTCTGGGAAGTTGTTCCTAGACCTGAGGGGAAGTTAGTGGTGACTTCCAGATGGATCTACAAGCTAAAGCATGCTACGGATGGCAGTATTGAGAAGTACAAAGCTTGCTTTGTAGCTCAGGGGTTTTCATAGGTTGAGGGAGTCGACTATGATGAGACCTTTGCGTCGGTTGCTTGATACACTTTGATCAGGGAAGTGATCTCCATTGCAGCAGAGATGGGTTGGAAGATCCACCAGATGGATGTGAAGACCGCATTTCTGAATGGTCTTATTGAAGAGGAGATGTATATTGAGCAGCCATTGGTCTTTGAGGTGCATGGGAGAGAAACTCGTGTGTGTAGACTGAAGAAGGCATTGTATGGGCTGAAACAAGCTCCCAAAGCTTGGTATTCGAGGATAGATGCCTATTTGCAACAATTGGGTTTTGAGAAGAGTGAGGCGGATACCAACCTATACTTCATTGTGGTTGGTGAGGATCCTCTCATTCTTCTTCTATATGTGGATGAAATTTTCATTATAGGGGTAGAGAGACTCATCAGCAGCTGCAAGGAGAGCTTTGCTTTAGAGTTTGAGATGACAGACATTGGACTGATGCATTACTTTTTGGGATTGGAGGTTTGGAAGGAGCCTGGACACATCTTCCTGGGACATGGGAAGTATGTATGTGATATTCTGAGCAGATTTCAGATGGGAGATTGTAGGCCCATGACCACTCCCATGATTACCAACTGGAAGAATCTTCATGCTTCTGAGTCACAGTTGGTGGATCCCACTTTGTATCACCAGTTGATCGGGTCATTGATGTATTGGGTAAATACCAGGCCATATATTTGTTTTGTTGTCAACACTCTCAGCTAGTTCATGGTGGATCCTAGGAGAGTGCACTAGGTGGCAGCAAAACATGTGTTTGGGTATCTTTGTGGTACGGTAGATTATGGTTTGGACTATCATAGAGGAGATGGAGTTCGTCTGGTTCGCTATATAGACTCGGATTGGGCAGGATGTGTCAGTGACAGGAAAAGCACTTTAGGGTGCTGCTTCGGATTGGGTTCAACAATTGTGTCTTGGTTCAGTCGGAAGTAGAAGTCAATGGCTTTGAGTTCGGTAGAGGCTGAGTATATGGTAGCTAGTCAGGCTAGTTGTGAGGCCCTTTGGCTTCGCAAGATGCTGGTGGGATTGTTCAGTGTGCAGTTGAGGCCTAATGTGATTTACTGTGATAATCAGTGTTGCATTAAACTCTCAGAGAATCCATTTTTTCATGACCGGTCTAAGCATATCGAGATTCGGCATCACTTCATCTGTGATTATGTTCAGAGAGGAGTTGTCGAGCTACAATACATATCTACAGAGGAGTAGGTTGCAGACATACTCACCAAGGCATTGGGTAGAGGCAAGTTTGTATTTTTTAGGGACAAGCTTGGAGTGGTGAGTAACACTTTCCTCGGTATGAGGGAGTGTTAAATTTTTTAATTAAATAAAGTACCAAGGCAAGTGTTTCTCTTCCCTAGGTGCCTAAGGGGGAGAAAGTACCTAATGTGGGTCCTAGTCAAATTAATTTGTTAGATGCAAATTAAAATATAACTTTATGACTAAAGTGAGGGTGAGTGAAGAGACACCAAATCTCAGCCACTCATCTAATCTAATCTCAACTGTTAGATTAGAAAATCCCTCACCTTCCCTCATGAGGTCGATTAGGGCAAGAGGGCGCACCCATTCTTGTGTTGTTCAATCATTTTGGAGAGAGCAAGAGAGAGAGAATTTTTGAGCAGAAAGAGAGCCACCATTTCTGAGAGCTAGGGCATGCATTCCAAGGCAACAAACTAGCACATAAATCGAGGTAGCAAGGACAACATTCAAAGCAGGTCGTACAGCAAGAGGAGCAAGCATAGAAATCGAGGCAAAGTACAGTCCATCAATTAAGGCCGTATTGTACGGATTTCAAGTTCTGTACAACAAAGAAAAGGGCATGAATTTCAAGACAGGAAAGTACTGTCTGTACTGTACGGATTCTGTACAGTATGTACGGTCCGTACTACTGTCCTTTTGGCACAGATTTTGAGCAAAAAGATCTGTGTTGTTTTCTGGAAATTTTGGCATGTTTCCCAAGGTAGTAGTACAACATTTATTTCTCTATTTTTTGGATGAGGCAGTTGGCATGAATTTCAAGGTGGTCGTACAACAATTTGGAGGCACAAAAATCGAGGAGCAGACCTGTAATTTATTGCAGAAAATTCTAGGAAGAATTTTGAGGAGTTGGCTCATTTTCTTGTGGGAATAATTGGCACGGTTGTCGAGATAAGTTTGTCATTTAAATTTTTGAAGATGAATATGCTGTAACATAATTCTCTGGAGCTCCTAAATAATAAAAATCTCCCTCTCTCACTAGTTTTCCCCTTGTGGGTTTTTCCAGGGTCAAAGTTAGACCAAAAATCTTGTCTATAAATTTTTTGAGTTTTGCATGCTACTGATATTTTATTTCTGTGTTTAAAACGATGTTCAGAATCCTCATGTTTCAGTTCTGAAGTTTATTTTTTGTTGAGTATTTATATGCTGATATAAAACTAGGTTTGGGCATTTAACATTGGCTGAAAAATCAGCGAAATTGAAACTGGGTTGGGGTCTGAAAAATTAACACATACCACCAGAAATGGAATGACATTTACTATCCATATAGAATAGGCTTTCCCTAAAATATATCAAAACTCATACCATTATCCATAAAAAAAACTTGGGTCCATTACCCAAACCTGGGTTCTCCAACTTCTCATGGCCATAACTCTCTAACCGTGAGGAGTTATGTGACGTTCCACATACCACAAAAAATGGAATGACATGTACTATCCATCTAGAATATTCTTAACTTCAAATATATTAAAACTCATACCATTATACATGAAACAACCTTGGGTCCATTACCCAAACCTTTGTGCTACCAGAATTCACTACCGAACTTTCTCCAAGGGTTGACATCAATCACTAAGGGTTGAAATCAATCTACAATATCACTCTCCAATAGTTGACATCAATGACAACCAACAATCCATACCAACTGTCCATCAACCTAAGCCAACTGTCTGACAATGTCCCCCTTTGGCATTGATGGAAATACCGACATTGATGGCAACACTTAGTCATGATAACATTCATGCTTATACTCTTTATCAATGTTTCTATCTCTCCCCCTTTGACATCAATGGCAAAGGGTATCTCCCTTTGGGGCTGCTCCCCCTGACTGAACTCTCCTTGGGGCTTCTCCCCCTGTCTATGTGCCTTTGATTTTTCTTTTTGTTTATAATCCTCTGATTAGTCTCTTTCCCTTCATATGAATAATATCTCCCCCTTTGACAAAGGGTATCACTCTGAAGTCATATCGCTCATTCTTTGTGACAATCACTCCCCTTGGAAACATGCCTCTATGCTCTCTGTTCAAGCATTTACCTTTGCATCTGATAAATCTCTCCCCCTTTGTTCTATTTATGGTGCTTCCTCGTGTACATCTAAGACATATAAGATAAGCATTCAAAGGCATTCATTTTGGAGTAGAAATTACTCCTAGTCTCTGGCAAAGATACTCAAGGGCTTCCCGTGGAAGCAGTTTTGTAAAGATGTATGCCACTTGTTATTTTTTTCCCACATATTCAACTCTGATGTTCTTCTCTGCAACCTGTTCCTATAGAAAGTGAAACTTAATTGGAATGTGCTTCGTCTTGGAGTGCATCACTGGGTTTTTTGAGATACTGATTCAGAATGGGCTCATCATACTCAACCTATATATTTGTCAGAGTTTGTTTCATCCATAGAACCTATGTACAACATGTTGCTGCTACAATATACTATGCCTAGACTATAGATAAGGATATTGATGATTGTTTCTTTCTTAGCCAAGATACTAAACACTCACCCAAGTAGAACATTGCTCCACTGGTGCTTCGTCGATCATCAATGAAACCTGCCCAATCTGCATCTGTGTAGGCAATAAGCGATATATCCTTTCCTTTTGGATACCATAATCCAAACTATTTTGTTCCTTTGAGATATCTGAAAATCCTCTTCATGGCTAATACATGTGATTCTTTTAGTGTTTCTTGAAATCATGCCACTTGTCCAACTACTTGCATTACATCTGGTCTGGATGCTATCACATATAGTAAGCTACCAATCATTGACATGTATTGCCTCTAGTCTATAGACTTTGAATCATCATCTTTTTCTCAACTTGCAACTAGTTTGCATATAAGTGGTAACTGGCTTGCAATCTTCCATTCTTAACCTCTTTAGCATTTCTCTGATATACTTAGTTTGAGAAATAAAAATTCCTTGGTTTCTTTGACATATCTTGAGTTACCTTGATGTAGAGGTTTTTGTCTCCGCTTCCTTTCCATAGTTCGTAGGGAGTTTTGTCATTGTTGTTTCTGAGAATTACTTTGTTTTGAATGTGAATTGATGTATGCACTGCATGTGTCCAAAAAATATCTGTCAATTTGGAATCCATTAGCATTGTTCGAGCCATTTCCTGTGTAATTATAATCCATTATGATAATGTTCCTTTGTCTCTGAACCACTCTCTGAACCAATCTATAAATCCATGCTCTCATCCACTATCATATATTTGTCCAAACTTGCTAAGTGTTCTTATGAATCCATATCTGTCCATACTATCCAAGACTCTACTTGTGCAACTATCCATAATGCTAACCCATTTATCACTATACTATCATGAAATCTTGATTAATCTATCAAACCGTACTTATGCTAACTGATTTCTCTGAGTCTTTCTTCTCAAACTCTACAAGCTTCTCGAAGAATGCTTCTTTGGTCTATCACAGCTATCGCATAGAATCCCCTTGTCTAATATTCATATTACTTGAGAGTCTCTAAGCTGGATGGATCATAACAATTCCTGCTCTGAAGTTTATTCGTCGTCATATTCATTGGTAGATTCATCATCATCTTCATTGGTAGATTCATTATCTCTCTAAGCTCTAACTTCTTTCTTTCTGTCCGTGGATTCATCTTTCACTACAATGTCTGAAAGTACAATCTTTTGAACATGTTCCTTATTTACCTATCCTTCCTTTCTTTCAGTTATTTTCCAAACCTTTCTGTATCTGACATCTTTCTTTTTCTCTGTAGAATTTTCTTCATCTCGTTTTATTGCCAATCTTGCGATCTATGGTACCTAGTCTTTGTTCACCTGTTCTTCCTATTTTCTTATCCATACTTTCTTATATCTGATATCAATATTCTCTTTCATGGAAGTATCGATCATGCTTCTACAATCACTGGCTATGTGTCCATAGTTATGACATTTGTAACACTCAATGTTATGTGCGACCTCATAAGAACTTCTCTCTTGAACATTTCTTTTATAATCCCTGCAATCTGAAACCTTATGTCCAAAGTTAGTACAATAAAAACAATGACCATAAAATAAATTTGCATACCTGGGAGTGAATGATATTCTTTGTGGCGTAGTCCTTCTAAATTTTTCCTTCACTGATCATGATCATTATTTAATCTTCTTTGTGGCTTGAACATGTATGGTCTTCTTGAAGATGTATATTCAATAGTTTTCTTAGATTTTGGTTAACCATGATTTCTTCCTTTGAGTACTTTTGCATAACTCTTTCTATTTTCTTCATTCTTCTTTTCTAGCAACCTAGAGTGCTTCTCTTCATTCTCTATAAATGATGTGGATGTTTATGTCTCTTTAACGTTCTTGTTGAGCTTGATGATTTTACTTCTCAATGTGACAACTTCTTCTTCAAGATTCTCAACCTCTTCTTCTTTCTTCATTTTCTGAGACTTCATGACTTATTCTGTTCTTTTCGCTTCTTCAATATTAATTTTTAATGTGATTATTTCTTCTTCAAGTCCTTTCTCTTCTTGACCAAACTCTGCCTCAAGATGGTTTAGATCATTAGTTCTTTCCTTAAGATGATCTGTTAATATATTCTCTCTCATTTCTTCGTCTTCCTTCTGTGCTGCTATGTTGGTTTCCAAACACTTCTTTTGATATTCAAGATTTTCTTCGATCTTTCTGGCCTTTTCTAGCTGAGCTCTTAAGTTCTCAATGACCTATTGGGCTTCTTAAAAAATGTGAACATTTTCCTTTTGTTTCATCAATTCTTTCTTGAGTGAATTGTTTTCTTCTCTTAGTTCATCTAAATCACTAATCAATTTTTCTTCATAATTGTCTTCCTTTTCAATTAGTTTTTTTGTCTCATTTCCTTCATGGCATTCTATTTCAAGATGTCCACGTTTTTCACAATTAACACAAAACAACATACCTCTGGTGATTATGTTCTCTTCATCTTCTGAATCTGCTTGACATGGTGAACATAATTCTTTTTGATTTGTATCTGCATCTTCTTTGACATTTTCTGAATATGTGATGGGTGAAGAATATATGTCATGTAACTTATCCCAAAGTTCTTTTGCTGATGAAAATTTACCAACCTTTTCTCTTAATGGATTAGGTAATCCTTCCCAGATGAAATCCATTGCTATTTTGTTATTCTTCCTCAATTCCTTCTTGGCTCCAGTCTTATCCATTTTTGAACTATCATATCCTGTAACAACTGATAGCCAAATATAATGTCCCTGTGCCTGTAAAAATAATTATGTCCTTATGCTCCACATCAAATACTTAAAACCATTCTAACCATTAAACATTAGTACTCCATTCTCAGAATAATCCATGATCTCCTTCCAGTGGTTAAATTGTTTCCTAAAGGAACTGACTCTGATACAAATTGTTGGATTACTGAGAGGGGGGGGGTGAATTAGTGATAGAGAAATTTAATCCTTTTTAACCATATAATCCAAGTGTTATATCAATGTAGCATTATCATCCAATAACTGCAGATTAAATAAGCAATGAACAAATCAACAATTATACGCATACATAGTACACCAGTGTTTTACGTAGAAACCCAAAGCGGGAGAAAACCATGAAATGATTTTTCTTATATGTCTTGAAGAATTACATTCATTGGAAGCTCCAACTTCCTTTGTTTTCCAGCTGCAACTAGAAGGAGGCTCCAACCCCCTATTTTCTCAGGCTACAACATGAGGGAAGCTCCAACTCCCCAATTCTCTGGCTACATCCAGAAGGAGGCTACAACCCTCTATGTTCTCCGGCTACAATAGGAAGGTGGCTACAACCACCTGTCCTTGCCCCGTCCAACTGCCTTGATGTATAAGTAGAATGATGGAACCACTATGACACTATCACTATGAGATATACTGATGTAAACATGTACCAATAAACCTGTACCATAAACAAGTGCATCAACCATGCACTAACCTGTACAAAACCTGTACCATGAACAAGTGCATCAACCATGCACGAAACATGTACAAAACATGTACCATGAATAAGTACATCAACCATGCACCAAACCTGTACAAAACTTGTACCATTAACAAGTGCATCAAACATGCACCAAACCTGTACAAATAACCTGTCACAACAACCTATCCAACCAACCTATTAGAACAACCTGTCTCATCAATCTTATCAACCAAATCAGATCTACTCACCAAGATCAATCACCGAGACAACTCTCAAAGATCTGCATCAACCAAGCATAACACAACAACTCATAATCATCACCAAGATCAATATGTGCTTCTAATAATATACCAATACACGCATGCTACATCATCCATAAACCATGTGTCAACAATACTACTAACAAGTGCCTCCAACCATGTACCAAGTGTTGACGATTAAAATCGTAACGAAGTTTTTCCCGCAAAGTGTTGCTAAAGCCTATTATTATAAAAACTAAATAATAGTAGTAGGTGGGACCCTCTTGTAGATTGGAGATTAGATCTGGTTTATATTTGATGTTTGTGCTGATGTTTGACACTACTTACATGAATGATGAGATCTTGTTTTTGTTGGCTATGGATTGGGCTTATGAAGTGTTGGTTCTTTTATGTTACTATGGCCTATGCTATTCATTGATTCTATTGCTATCTATTCTTGGGACACCTGCATAACAGACATGTTAGTAACAATACATAAAGAGCAGCTGGAAAAAGGAAAAAACACTATAACAAATGCAAAAGGAAAAGGGATCTAACTTTGCAAATATACTACACTACATGCATGACAGATTAAAATGATTATGGTTAAATCCTAGCTAGAAAGTTAATGGTTATGTGATTTGATTGAGTTATATGGTTAATATGCATATGGTTTATTTTGGAAAGATAGGATGTGGGTGGCACATTTGACCAAGTGAAAGATGCTAATGGTTATGCAATTTGATGGTGATTATGTCATGGCATAAGTTGGTAGGAGTCACGCTATTGGTTTTAATGGTTGATGGTTTAGATACATTGTTTAATTAATTGGGTTAATGGAAGATTGCTGCTATGTACTAATGAATTAATTGACTAAGGGTGGAGGTGACGTGCATTTACTGCACGTCACCCTTAATACTTCCACTGGACGCCACCCTAGTCGGGTTATTGTTCAACTTTGTTGTTATGGTTATGCTCCGATTTTCAAGCAGGGAAGAACCGCTCGGACAACTCGCGTTTAAGGTGCTTGGATTACACGTATGTATTTTTTTTGGCCATCCATGAGTCTACTATGTTTATGAAATGGATATTGGCTTGAATGTATGGGTTGTTCATTCCTTAAGTATTGCAACTGTGTAAAATTATTATTTTTGGAATGAAGCATGATGATTTTCTCTGCAATAATGTTGAAGTCATAGTGTTATTGGTCATCCTGGGTGTTAGTAGCCATAAAGGCTCTCTGTTATCCTTGCTGGTTTATTTGGAGGGTTTTGTTTGGCCTTGAGTGGCTAGATTTCTTCACGCATTCGTATTACCATACCCAGTCTTTAGCTTTTATGGGGTTTAATGGTTGGAAGTCCACTTTGTTGTTATCAATATAAATTGATTATGCCATTGGGAAAGGTCATGGGTTTCTTAACAATGGCTTGTTGTAATTTGATCAATTGTGTTGTAAAATCGGGTCTGTTGTTGATGCCTCATTGAATTAGATGGATAGACCACCATTTTGATTATTTAGAGTAGAAGAAAATTGGGTTTTTTCAGACACAGAATTACACTTGCATTGATTGAATTTTTTTGTGTCTTCTACATCATAGCGTGAGTTGGAGTGGTGATTGTTGTTTGTCTGTTTAAATGGTGAGTCACGGTTTTTGCAATTTAAATTTGGATTATTGGGTTGACTGTCCACTATGCATGTTTAACGAAGGTCATGAATTTTAACAATGACATGAACGATTGCAGTGACAGTATAAATTCATTGTGTTAGCGATATTTCTTGCTAAGGGGTTTAGATCTCAAAAGAACGGGTTAAAATCCACTTGTCCAAAGTTTCAGGCGATAATGCGCCCGTGATAAGCAGCAGGTACATCCGGACGGTCCAGATTTACGCGCACAGATCGACGGCGCCCAGCGAATGTCGGACCCCCCTTGCCT